>JAXQQM020083373.1:0-21216 GCA_034641835.2 Pinus albicaulis | reverse complement strand
TGTGTTCTTGAGTTGAATAATGAGTTACTAATTAATGAATTAAATAATATTCAATTCACTCCACTCATAACTAATTGATTAGCTAGTTAAACTAATCTCAACTAGTTCAACTAAAATAAACAGAACACAACTCCACTAGCTGTCTCATTAACTCCACCAAACTTCTGCCACTGAAGTCCTAACTGAAGTCAACCATGCATGATGCCATCAAACCCTTGGGAATATCATAATTCCTCTGTCAGATGCATGAGCCACTTCTGTAGCTCGAACTGAAGTGCTCCAAGAGAGTAAACTGCTGTTTAGAGTCCAAATATTATTAAGGGTAAATAATATTTGACTTCCCTATTTTTAGGAGAGGCAGTCTAAAAATAGCCTTCGACCTCTTCGACCTAAAAAAATAGAGTCTCATCTATTTTTACCAACATGACCAATGCTCCAAGAATCTCAAACTGGAATTCCCGAACCATGCTCCATATGTCTAAAAATAGACATAGTCTAAAAATAGACTTTGCGCCAGAATTTGCCTGCGGGCCCACTTAGTGAAGGCGACTTCATTTCACTAAGCTCCATCATCTTGCTGCATTCTCAACACTCTCTCTCAGCAAGATATGGATTATCTGCAACCCCTATCCTGCCTCTGTGGAATTCGAACTTGCTCCTGGTGAGCGCCTTCGTCAGGATGTCGGCATCCTGATCCTCCGTGGGAACATATGAAAGCATCATGATTCTCCATTGAACACAATCTCTGATATGATGGTACCTGATGTCGATGTGTTTGGACCTATCATGAAATACTGGATTAGCCGAGAGCTTGATGCAGCTCTGGTTATCACAGTAGATCACTGTAGGCTCCAAATGCAACCTGAACAAACCTGCGAGGATCTTCCTCATCCAAATAGCCTCACATGCAGCCAAACTTGCTGCCATGTACTCGGCCTCTGCTGAACTGAGTGCCACGGATCTCTGCTTCCTGCTGTACCAGGAAACTGCTGTCGACCCAATGCTGAAAACTCCTCCAGAAGTGCTCTTCCGGTCCGTTGGACTCCCTGCCCAATCTGCATCAGTGAAGCCAGAAAGCTTCGCTCCATCCTCCTGTCTGTGCCATAGACCATATCCCGATGTGCCTCTAATATAGCGCAATACATGCTTGCCTGCCTTCCAAAAGAGCTTGGTAGGCTTAACCATAGCTTGCGAAAGCTGGTTAGCTGCATAGCATATATCGGGTCGTGTATTGACCAGATACATAAGCGACCCCACCAACTGTCGATAGACAGTGGCATCCACTACCTCCGCTGAAGTAGCATCCTCCTTCCTCCAACCACCAGGAAGATTGTCACTTGAGCTTGCGGCCTTGGATGTTGATTTCTCAGAATCTATCGGCTTTACTGAGAAACCATGAGTCCTATGAGTCCTCCACTGCGCTGCCAAATCTCCAATCCCGGGAAATAATGAAGGATGCCCAGGTCCTTCATCTCAAACTCTCGTGCAAGATCCTCCTTGCATGAAAGTATCAACTGCTCGTCGCCAGTCAAAATCAGATCATCTACATACAGTACGATGATCAACAGCTTCCCCTCCACCACAATCTGGTACAGGTTTGGATCCGCCTCACTCTTGGAGAGTCCAAGCCCGGTGAAGTAGCTGTCTATCCGAGTGTACCAAGCACGAGGTGCTTGCTTCAGCCCGTACAGTGCTCTCTTGAGTCGGCACACATGCGACTAACTGCTGAAGATCTCAAAACCTTCAGGCTGCTCTATGTACACCTCCTCCTCAATAACTCCGTTGAGGAATGCAGTCTTCACATCCATCTGATGAATGTGCCACCCCATCTACGCTGAGAGAGCAAGGATCGTCCGTATGGAAGAGTACCTTGCGACAGAACCTGGAAGTCTCCCTCATAATCAATCTCACCACTCATAAATAATCCTCCTCCACAGCTTCCTCAAAAGAGGATGGCTCCGTCACAACACATTGACTCACAAGGGCCATGTATCCAGTGTACCGATCCGGTGACTGTCTCTGTCTGCGCTGTGTTGTAGGTGGTCCTACAACCTTCTCTGCATCCCGAGCCAGTCGCTCAGCTTCTATAGTGCGCATGCGCCCTCTGATGGTTGGCGCTGCCTAGGTGGTTTCTTCCACCTCCTGAACCTCCTCTTGTGGCTGATCCACATCCGGAAGCTCCTCCTTAGGAACTAACAGCTCCTCATCTGCATGCAAGTGTAGCTCCCTCTCAGGCGAACACTGCATGGCTTTCTCCTCCTGAAATTTTATATCCCGTCGCACAACAGTCTTGCGACTGTCTGGCACATACACCCGATAGTTGTGAGGTGTATCAGTGTACCCCACAAATATTCCAACTTCAGCAGTTGGATCCGGCTTCCTTCTCGCATCCTTCGTCACATGCATGTAGACAGGAGATCCGAAAATCCGCAAATGGGAAATATCAGGCCTCTTGCCAGAATAAGCCTCCTCTGGTGTACTCATGCCAAGAACCTTGTGAGGACAACGGTTCTGCACATACACTGCTGTATTGCATGCCTCGGCCCACAAGTGAAGGGGTAGGCCCTGATCATGCAACATCACCCGTGCAGCACCCACGATCGTTCTGTTCTTCCGCTCAGCCACCCCGTTCTGCTGTGGGTTAGGGGGTGCGATGAGCTCTCTCCGAATCCCTTCTGCGCTGCAGAACTCCTTGAATTCAGCCGAGATGAATTCACCACCGTTATCACTCCTTAGAGCAATCACCTTCTTCCCCGACTCATTCTCGACCAGTGCTTTAAACTCACAGAACTTCGCGAATGTATCGCTCTTCTTCTGCATGAAGAAGATCCAGCACTTTCGAGAGAAATCATCAACAAAGATCACATAATACATGTGCTTTGCTGTCGAAGCAACAGAGAAAGGACCACACACGTCTGTGTGAACTCTCTCAAGGATCGTCGTGGCGCGACTATCCTTCTCGTGAAAGGTGGCTTTCACATACTTCCCTAAAGTACACCCCTTGCATTGATCTGACTGCACAAGGGTGCCCTTAGGAAGTCCAGTAGATATCTGCTGCAGAATCTTCAAAGCTTCATGGTGAAGGTGGCCCAATCTCCTGTGCCACAGTTCGCCCTCATCATCCCGGCTCACCACTTCTCCCGCCTTGCATGCCATAGCTGCGCAGCCATCTACCTGCAACTGATAAAGGTTCTTGGTTCAAACCCCTATCTTCCGGGTCTCTCCAGTAGTCTTACTGCGCAGGAAGGCTTTTCCTTCACTGAAGACCACATCATACCCCTTATCCTCCAACATCGCTACTGAAATCAGGTTCTTCTTCAATCCGGGTACATGCATGACATCCTTTAGTACAAAAGGTTTACCAGACTCCCTCTGAAAGGATACGGTACCGATACTAGTAGCATTGTATCTACCATCATCGCCCATCTCGATGTGCACACCCAAATCTTTGTTCTCCAGATCTGAGAACAACTCCCGATCTCCCGTCATATGAAATGACGCACCGCTGTCCAAGAACCACACCAATCCCATCACACTTGAAACCAAGCATGCAATGAGTGAAAAGTCAAGCTCGAACTGTGAAGCCAAAGCTTCTCCATCTACAGATCTTCCGCTTGCTTGTTCTTCTTCTTCTTTGGACAATTGGTAGCATAATGTCCGTGATCATGGCAGTGAAAACACTTCACTTTCGCCATATCCTGCTTCTTGCCCTTAGCACCAGAATGAGAGGTTTTCTTACCCTTCCCCTTCTTTGCTTTGGACACCAAAGCGCAGTTTTCTTCATCGGCTCCCTTTGATGAAGATCCATCTCGAGTAGTCCTCCTTATCTCCTCCTGCATGAGATCCGCCCAAAGGCGCTCCCATCCCGGCAGCTTCTCCCGACCATTGACACTATCTTGATATGAGTGCCAAGCCTTCGGAAGACCAAGGAGAGCCAGGTCAACCATGTCCTCGTCTTCAACAGTCATCCCCACACTTCCCAGCTCATCTCTGCATTGAGTGAACTTCGTGAGGTATTTGGCGATACTGTCGCCTTTCTCCATCTTGATGTTCTTGAGCTTATCTTTGAGCACCAGCTTCCTTTGGTCGCTCTTACTCTGGAATAGATCCGTCAAATATTTCCACATTAAATATGGAGAAGCCTTTCCATGCAGGCTGGATACAATATGATCCTTGACGCCCTCCAACAGGATCCTTCGACATTTCGCCATCTTCTTTTGCCATGCTTCGACTTCAGCAGGATCAGTGGGATTTTGGACATCCGTATCTACGAACTCCTTCAGACCATTATCTTCTAATACTGCCTCCATACGATCCTTCCATGCAACATAATTCGAACTGCCTTCAAGAGCATATTCGAGTCGCAAACCGTTGAAAGACATTTTCAACACTGGCACCAAGAAAACAAAACTGCTGCAAAATTTCGAATTCCACCTCAAAGCTCGGCCGCTCTAGATCTGTGAGAACAAATTATTTCTAGCACAGAGATTGACTGCAAGGGGCATTTACCAGACCTTTCACTTTCCGAAGAAAGATGAATCCGGAGGCTACCTGGCCCGCATGTAGACTCTGTCTACCGAAATAAGTTTGTAATCATTGTGATGATCAATCTCTGCTTCAATAGCTCCGATACCATGTAGAAATTTGCTGAATAATGATTAATTATCCACCGAGACTATCCTGATCACATACAATTCGAATTTATATGCAACACATAATCTCTTCCACTCGGATCATCAAACATGCGGAAATAAAATCAAGCGATAACACATCAAATCATCATACACATTAACACAGTATGTATGGGGAAAGCTTATAGCTGAAAACCCCGCAGCTATTGTGTATATTATAATGGATAAATCATGTAACAAACTTAGTACAATACTCCTCACAAGTACTCAGTACTTTCTCATAAAGTTACACACAAACTAGCTCAGTTTTGAACAGGTTATTGGTTCAAAACTCACCGCCAATTGCCTTGCCTCTATTGCGCAATCCAGGCCTATCTATATAGAGATCCAAGGTTCGAATCTCCTTGGCTTGACATCGCAATCATCATGGGCAATTCCTCCAAGTGTGGTGCAAATCTCATGCACAACTGATGTCGCCACTGATAGCTAACTCCACCCTTTCATCTACCTCTTTCACTGGTCTCCACTGAACTGTCCATGCACTGTAGTGAACTGATGTGTTCTTGAGTTGAATAATGAGTTACTAATTAATGAATTAAATAATATTTAATTCACTCCACTCATAACTAATTGATTAGCTAGTTAAACTAATCTCAATCAGTTCAACTAAAATAAACAGAACACAACTCCACTATCTGTCTCATTAACTCCTCCAAACTTCTGCCACTGAAGTCAACCATGCATGATGCCATCAAACCCTTGGGAACCACGTGATTCCTCTGTCAGATGCATGAGCCACTTCTGTAGCTCGAACTGAAGTGCTCCAAGAGAGTAAACTGCTGTTTATAGTCTAAATATTATTAAGGGTAAATAATATTTGACTTCCCTGTTTTAAGGAGAGGCAGTCTAAAAATAGACTTCGACCTCTTTGACCTCAAAAATAGAGTCTTATCTATTTTTACCAACATGACAATGCTCCAAGAATCTCAAACTGGAATCCCCGAACCATGCTCCATATGTCTAAAAATAGACATAGTCTAAAAATAGATTTTGCCCCAGAATTCGCCTGCGGGCCCACTTAGTGAAGGTGATTTCATTTCACTACGCTCCATCATCTTGCTGCATTCTCAACATTCCTTAACTCAATTCAGGGTTCATTTGTGAGTATTGGTTCCTATTGATCATGAAATCTATATATTGAAATTTGTTTCAACTATCTTAATGCTTAATTCAGGCAATATTTATTATAAGAGAAAAATTCCACCAATTCATTCATCTTAAATTTGAAATGCTTATAGACTAAAGTAAGATCATATACAAACATAAGCATGTTACTGATAAAAAAATTGATAGGCCAAAGATAACATGGAGTGAATACTTGCCACAAAATTTTAGTTCTAGAAAACCTTGGTGGGTGTGCTTTTTATGTGTGATGGCTCAATCTATGTATACAACAAAGTTGGAGTAAGATATAGATTTATTCTATTGTCTTAGTACCTGAGGCATTGTGTGGTTTCTGTGTTTGTTTCTTAGCTTTTTTTTATTGTTCTCTAGTAGAGGATCCTAACAAATTCTTTAGAAGGAACGTTAGATGAGGCACAATATTTCCTCTTGGCATCCCTCAATAGGTATAAAAAATATCAAACTTATTCATAGATATGTCTTTCGGATCCATCACATAAATCTTCTTCCTTTTCTTTTTTCCTTTTTCTATCGACTATTTTCCCTTACCTTTGACCTAATCTTTGAGTTTGTAGGAATTCTCTCCCATTTTATTCCCCATATTAGATTAGATTCTCTTCATCTAATCATCTTGAACATGAACCACATCAATTGGTTCAAAACACATCGTCTATTTAAATCATTTATGTGATGGATCTGGAAGATGGATCTATGAATAAATCTACTCACAAAAACCTTCATTTAGATATAAATCTCAAACTTCTTTCAATGAAAATATATATAATGCATTTTGATTTGTCAATTTTTTTCTAAGATGCGTTGTGGTGTTGTTACAGAGGCTTCTAATAAATGGGAAATTTTTCAAATCCCTAGATTTATAGCGTCACAAATGATAGCATTGTAGTGAATGTATTCAACAATTAAGGTCAGAATTATCTTGCTAAGATCTTTGTATTATCTTTGTGTTTTGGATAATTAAGATTCATGGGTTTCTTTGGTTATTTGCATGTGGATTGATGTCCTTAAAACAAATTTGATGTAGGATTAGGATCGAGTAGAGGGTGGAATTTTTGGCAAGATGGAGTTTTTGGAACAACCTACTGTATAACCTAAGAAAGGACTTTAAATACAAATTCTAGGTGAAGAACTAGATAGGTAGCTACTAGAATTTTCCATTATTTTATATGCATAAAAACAACAAATGGCCTTGAAGGGCTAAATGTAGCTAGCATGCCCCTCATCTCTTCCACTATCAACTCTCAATTGTGACATCAATATACTAATAGGTGATTGGTACAAAGACAATCACATAGTAAATCATCAATCTATCCAACAATATATATATATATATATATATATATATATATATATATATATATATATATCTTCTCAATTCAGGGAGAATGGTTATATTCATCTTCATCCCATCCACTAAATTGTTCTCTTGCACTCCATCTATCATATATCCTTAGGAGAATGGGTTTATCTCTTGGGAAGCCTTATGTTGTTCTAATTAAAGGTTGTGGACTACCAAATGAACCATCAATTACTATAGATTAAGGTATTTGATGAAGACTTGGAATCAAGTATAGTTTTCTGAAAATTATATATATTTTTTAATATTTAAATATATTTCTTGAATTTCATTCAACTTTAGGAAATGATTTAACCTTTTGATAGTCTTTATGCACCATAAAAATATTTCAATTATTAGGCATAAAAACATTTTACTAGATTGTGTCCATGTTATTCCTTTGCATTTGTGCCATAATAAAATCATTTAAATTGGTATTTACCAATAGCATTTGTTTATTTTTTTTATGCATTTTTTTTCCCTCCATGTAACCTAGTTTATAATTATTTTATAGTTCTTTAGTAAGTCAATCACTCTTAGAAATTTCAAAGTGAAGTGTCTAGTAATGCCACATATTCTCTAACAAGATGGTTTAATAGTAACTTTTCAATAATTTCACATTGACAAATATCAATAATATTTATGCAAGGTTTCTTATGTTTGCATCCCTTTCATTTCCCTTAAAATGTTTCTATTTTCTACCCTATTGGTGTCCATTTCATGGATATTTGTAGCAATCTAGGTGGAGCTATTTAAGAAAGTCTGTAGGATTGGTGCTAGATGAAGGTTTTATAAAGTGAAAGAATGTGCATAAGAGGATATATTTTCGCTATGCACTACATCTACTATATTCATATACTTTATATATTATAATGTTTATTAGTGATGATTGAGATTTAGGTTTTTTCAATCTTGTCAAACCCAACTATATCAATTTCTGCACTTGAGCATTAATACACCCTACATAATAGGCATTGTTAATCTTTGACAATGCATTCAACTTCTCAAATTCATGATTTCTTGTTTGTTATTTTTTCTTAAATTTCCAATTTATTGTTTCTTATTTGTTATTTTTTCTTAAATTTATAATTTATTGTTTCTTATTTTGCATTAAAGGTGCAACGTAAGTATCTAGTTTTCACCCATGCTTTATGTAAGTATTAGATCAATTGTAGCATGGAATATATAAGTACTAAAATACTGAATCATAGTGATGAATTTCCATATATTAAACACCAATAATTCAAATTTATTTGTTTTTTTCTATGTTTGTTTGATTAACTAAAAAGACCACAATTCAATGGGATTGAGAAGTAATTACTTGCATATGTGGAAGTATGTTAAATGATTTCTGTAATTTCCAAAGTTATCATTCTTTATAAGTATATTTTGAATTGAATTAAATAATTTTAAAATGGAATTTTTCTCTATTCTATAAATCTAACTTGGAATCCTAAGATTTTACATATAGCTTATGATGAGCCTTCATGTATATATTACTTTATTTTCCTTTTATGCATTCTCTTTGTGATAAAATTCTCTATATAAAAATCTCTTAGAGCAAAGATACAATCAATACTTAACTATGTTTAAGTTTCTCTCTCACACACAACATTCTTTATTATAATTGATGTTCACATATTTATTTATATTAATTTAGTTTTTAAAATGTAATGAATAACATGCAAATAGGTTAGAGTTTAAAACATATGTTCTTATTTTTTATTTTTTTCTTCACATTTATAATTTGCATCATTCTCATTTATGCTTATTAAAGACTTTTATAACTCCCATAATTTATTATTTTATTTTTCTTGCATTCCCATATATACACAAATGTTAAAATCTATATAATATATATGGGTTATCATTTCAATTTGTGAGGATGTATGTTTTTAATTAGTTTTATATGGTTTCTAATTTTTAGTATTTTGATAGCCCATCATATGTCATGACTTGGAGGTTCAATATAATTTATAAAAAAAAATGGTTAATACTAAGAAATATTGTTTTAGTTTTAAAATAATGAATTTTTGGGTATTTTGACTTTATGTTATAGAGATAACTATTTGAATTTAAAATGTACTGTAATTCAATTGTAATGTAGATTGAAAAATTGATTTGTCATGATTTGGAAGTTAAATTTAATTTATAAAAAAAATTGTTAATACTAAGAAATATTGTTTTAGTTTTAGAATAATGAATTTTTGAGATTTTTGACTTTATGTTATAGAGATAACTCTTTGAATTTAAAATGTAGTGCAATTCAATTGTAATGTAGATTGGAAAATTAACCAGTGCAATTTAATTGTAATGTAGATTGAACAATTAACAATGCAATTCAATTCAATTGTAATGCAGATTGAGATTGAATAATTAACCAATGCAATTCAATTGTAATGCAGATTGAATAATTAGTGACTTTATAACTAACATTGAAATAAATTCCATTTTTTTTAGAATTAGATTATAAAGGATGTGCATGTCCATGCCTTCCACCATGTTATAACTTATATTGGATCTACTTTAGTTATTTGGATTTAAACATTGTGATTTCAACTTTTGTTTGTACTTTATTTCTTTGCATTTAAAGAATACGATTCCGCTGGGGGACACTGCAACATCAAAGTTTTGGTTGCAACTCTTCCTTCTATCAATAGATACACATGACTATTATTTGGTTCACATTTTGCATTGTGTCTTTGTTTAATGCAATATGCTTAACCCTCTTTGACTAGTGAGTAGTTATGAATGGAATTATTATGTCGTATGTTGTTCTTGTTTGTTGATCTATGTGCAAGTATCCGAGCATAACTGCAAAAAGACTGTGACTTGCCGAGGCAGGATCGAGAAGCCATCATCACTACAACCGCAACGACAACATTGGACTCCAAGTAGGTCGATCTACCGTGTCCTTTTGTCATTCAGTGATTATGAACCTAAACTCTATCATGTCTCTTTGTTTCTAAACCGACCCTAGGGCTAGAGAGATCATCTTTGTCTGTAGAGAGGATTTACCTACTTAACAAATTGGCAACTCCAGTAGGGAGTTTAGTCGAACGACCATTTCCCTATTTGTTCCTATGCTTTTCATCAATTCCAACCTTTTAGTTTTTGCTTGAAGTGGTGAGTCTGGTATTAGTTGGGAGAATTTTTTTGTTTTTTCTTTTTTAGGCATTGGCACTTTTATTTTTATGACAGTGGCACCGATTGGCGCTAGTTGTCAGTTAACAAGTCATGCCAATTGGCCATTGGCGCTAGTTGTCAGTTAGCAAGTCACGCCATTTGGCGCTAATTTCACCCACAAAAGTCGTGCCAATTTCAGGTTGTGTGAAAAATTAAGGTTTTTTTCCCAAGTCCTTCACCAATGTGTCTTGTCCTTCTGGTCCTTTTCTCTGTATGATTTACATGTTCTCCCATTTACTTGTTCACTTGTGAGCATAGATTACATTGCTCATTGTTCAGTTGAAAAGTCTTCTTTCTATGGTTGCTTGATGTAAAAAGGAATGAATGCCTTGTTTTGAGCTCATGCTTTGGAAGTCCTCTTTGTGCTTGACCTTATATGTCTTGTAGCCTTTTGAGGAATTTCGTTACAAAGTGTTTAAAACAACGATTGCATTCTTAGTGTTTGTTTGCATCCATTTCGCATTCATCCTTCCATTAAGGAAATTTGCGTTCATTTAGTTTTCGTCTCAGAGTTTGTTTTTCGTTAAAATGCAATAGATCACACTGCATTTGGATTTAAACATTGTGATTTCAACTTTTATTTGTACTTTATTTCTTTGGATTTAAAGAATATAATTTCAATATTTTTTAAATGATATTTTGTCTCAAAAATATTAAAGCTTATTTTATATTTTTCATCAAATTTGGATATCATAATAAGATATTGAATTATAAACCCCAACTTGTCAAAATTATAATTAAAAGCCCGAATTCTCTTAGTATTTTTATTTTTTTTAACAGTTAAATTTATACTTTAAAAGTAGTAAGTTTTAGGTTAATTGTATTTTTATTTATGGAATGACTTATTTCTTTATTTTAAAATGATTTTAGCATAATGGATTTATAATAATTAAGTGTATTTGTATTATTATTGATGTCATTAATGCAACTTTTTTGCAGTGAAATATATATAAATAACGAAGAAACTCAATAAACATAATAGTTATTTTAACAACATCAATAGGTTTTTTTAACAAAATATTAAATATTATTTGAGATTCAGAATAATAAGATTTGTATTTGACATTTATTTTCATATGATCGATTTGTAAAATGAAATAGATACGTAAGAAGTAAAGTATTAATCATTTAATCCGAATGATGAAATAGATACGTAAGAAGTAAAGTATTAATAATTTAATCCGTTAAAAGAAGTAAAGTATTAATCATTTAATCTATTAAAAGAGTGGTCCCAAATACTAGTGTTTGTTTGAAAAATCATTATTCATAGTGCAAAACTTGCATACAATGTCACAACAGGCATATGTCAAAGAGGTACAAAATTGACGATTTAATTTATTATAAGGCTGCTCTCAAATACTGGTGTTTCAAACTTATAATGTAAACTTAGCCATATAATCTAACAATATTCAGGTAATAAGTTTGTCAAATTCTTTATTTCTAAATCTAGCGGAATTAACATGTGCAATTTTGCTCATTATTACAGTACAATCGAAAACCAAATTGATTTTTTCTTTTTGAAAACTTCCAATTCAGAAAAGACGTGAGTATTGGGCTCTACCGGATGATGAATAGATTGTCCTAGGTCTAAACAAGTTTGTTTCTGAGGAAAACTACCACACTACCAACTCATAAAGAAAGGATTCAGTATGATGATAATCTAAATAATCAAGATTCATATTTCTGATCTTTAGAGAAAGAAAAATGAAAATTTATAAATACTAGAATTATGTTTTTTAAATCATTGTTATTATTTTGATGTGATTCATTTCAAATTATTTTATAATTAAAAAGAAATTTTACAAAACTTTACCATATACAAAATAAATAATTTAAATGAGTTCATGATTTTATCACATGATTGAAAAGTGTGTACAAGAATTAAAAATGGTAAAGAAAAACAATTTTTTCCATATGAAGTCATTATTGTTCCAAAATTCAATGGAATCTACAAAATGTCAATTACTGTGGGAAACTAAACTTCACTGTCTTTTGCCATATGAAGTTCAATTGTTGTTCCATGATTCAATGGAATCTACAATGTCAATTAATGTGGGAAACTAAACTTACTGTTGTTGCAACTCAGCCATCAGCTATTTTGAATAGTGCTATTTATTGCGCGAGACTTTACTTCATTGCTGCTGCAACTCAGCTATCAGCAATTTTGTATACTACTTTAATAGCACGTTCTCAAATTCTGCATATTTGCGGGATTTATCATTTAAGCCTCCAAAACATAGATCGAGGAATTTTTTCAGAGGCAGAATGCTGCAGAGATGTGCCGACCAGGAATGGAATTTATTCAGAGGCAGAATTCTGCAGAGAAGTGCCTACCAGGAATGGAAATTGAATAATAACATGAACGAGTCATTCTAACATTGGAATGATTTTGCTCATTAAGGGAAGGTGAGATGTATTGAAATGAATGCATTACAGTTTAGCTGAAGTCATTCTTTTGTTATGCCTACCTTTGTCTGTCATGTTTCCTTTTCTCACATTTCCAAATACACTTTCCTATACCTCGTTAAATGCCCACTTCAATTGTAAAATTGCTTGATCTACTTTCTCTATCATCAAAGTAAATATTTTCTATTATTTTCATAACCAACATACCAGAGCTGCAAACATCAAATTCTTCATAATATCTTTAAGGTACCCTAGAAACCACCAAAATCTGCAACTTTCAGCAAAGAATCAGAATAAAAAAACACTGTGAGGTGTTATATCACAATGTAAGATGACATTCCTGAAGTCTTCCTATAGGTATAGGAACTGCAACTGAACACACCTATCTCCAATCCAACTCCTCCATTGATATACTTACCATGGAACCATACATCAAACCTATTTTTGGATCATGGGGTCAAAAACCCATAGGACCACTGTAGCCAGATCAGTAACCCAAGAGATCACTGCAGCCTCTTTTGGAAGCTAGAGACGATAACCCAAGAGACCACTGTAGCCACTTCTGCCACTTACACTCTTTTGATTCATTCAAAACTGACCAAATACTAGAGGCTCCCCTTATAACTGTTCAACAAGGTAAATATACAAAGCAAACAAATATAACCAGTGGATAAGTTTTAAAGACCAGCAGCTGCTCACAGGATAATTAGAGTAATTGATTTACCTGATTCAATTAGCCCAAGATCACATACGCGATTCCTCTGTTGATACGCCTAAGTGGATTATAGGGATACATAACGAACACCAGTGTTAACTGTATTCGTTAATCAAATTGGATTCGACAAAGGAGGTTGGAACAATTTAGAAAGGACGAGATTATGGTAAACCTATAGTGGCTGTTGGGGTTACGGTTTCAAGAAATCCAAACTAGCTCTGGGGGTATGGATACAAGGTTAATGGCTACCTCGGCCATATCCATAAACACCATCAATATGAGTTGGATTGGAAACTCTGGGTATAGCTGCTTGTGTTGCATCTTACATTGTGATATAAATCTCCATGATATCTTTTCCATGCCAACTTTTTATCTAAGTTGCAGATTTAGGAAGTCACATTTCAGTAATGAACACTCGGTTCCCCTGTGGATATTATCAAAAATGTTGACAGATGATCTGCATGTTGTTTATATCTATGGTATGTTGATTACGGTGATGAGAATATTGATTTATGAAAACAAAAAGGAAGAGTAGATCAAGCAAATTCTACTATCCCAGTAGACATTTAGCAAGTGGAAAAAGATGAATTTGAAAATCTGAAAAATAAAAACATGAGAGGAAGAGAAAGGCATAGCAAAAACAAACAAAAGTTTACCTGGACTGTGGTTCATCCAATCCAATACAATGCATCATGCAGTCCCTAAATGACCAAACAATGCATCTTGCAGTCCCTCAATGAGCAAAGTCATCCAAATGTTAGGAGGAGATATTGAGACTACCACTCTTCCATTTCAATTGACAGGCATCCAATCCAATACAATGCATCTTGCAAGTGCCAAAACTCCCAATTAAGGCAGTAAATACTCTGTCGGGTTGTGTTCTACCCTGTGAAACCCTAGCGACTGAAAAACATAAGGGTATTCGGAAGGGCCCTTCTTTCGAGGCCAAGCCTCGGCAGCTATTCTAATGGAGGAGCTCCCTTCTCTAGAACGTGGTCTTCGCCTTGCCGTCAAAAGAAGAGGGTTTCACAGCGGGAGATTTCTCTGAGGAGGGTTTCACAGCGGGAAATTTATCTGAGGAGTTTTGATCCCAGGACCTCCACCTCCACCTCCAGTCCTGGGCAGCAAACGGCTTATTTCGATCATACCACTCCCCCATGCTTTATTGAGGTTGGATCCCTCTCCCAGCTAGAGAGGGATCAACCTCAACAAGGGATAACTGTGTTGAACGTCTGTGGCTCCGAGCCCTATGAAGGCAAATTCACGAGGCAAGATGAAATTATTGACAACTATATTAAAACCCTCCCCCAGATCGGGTTCCTACAGTTCCAGACAAGCCGAAAATTGTGGTCCAGATTCCTGACAAGTATATTAAAACCCTCCCCCCGATCGGATTCTTACCGCCACAAGTATATTAAAACCCTCCCCCCGATCGGATTCTTACCGCCCCTGGAAGCGCCCAAAATCATGGCCTGGATTTCTACTCTGCCCCTTAAATTTGTCTCATCGTTAAAGACAATGTTGCAATTCATTGTTGTCAAAGTTGGAATCAATGTTGCTGCAATAATGGTTGTCAAAGTTGGAATCTGTGGGCCGTAATTTATGGACGGATGGAAAGAATTGTTAGTGGAGTGCGCTGTCGATGGTTTGTTGTACAGTAAAAGTTCAGAAAAGATATGAAATGTAAACATTAATAGCGACATAAAGTAGTCATGACTCGTGAAAACATGTGCCAGTGTAATGTCCATAATGCAACGGCGAGCCTTATTTCAGCGGCTATCCGCCCATTAATGTGCATGATGATCTACGGTTTTAATCTGACGGCGGCCATTACACCCCTGGGCGCATTAATGGGCGAATAGCAGCGGAAATAAGGTTTTAATCTGACGGCGGCCATTACACCCCTGGGCGCATTAATGGGCGAATAGCAGCGGAAATAAGGCTCACCGCAACATAATGCAACAGGATACTAAATATTAACTATTTATTTAACTGATATATTTGTTAGTAACTAAACTATTATAAAAAAGATAATGACTAATAAGTGGTATTTCTCAATAAACTTAAGCGATTTTGGATAAGTATAAATCACTTTATATGAATAATACAATCCAAAATACAATATACTGACTTCCTAGTTACATGGTATTTTTATTTTTTTAATAAACTATTCAAATGATTTAATCAAATCCTCTCTTTAATATATATATAATTTATTTTACTAATTTAAAAATTGATAATACAAATGGATATTAGGAAAAAAATAATATTCATTTTATTATTTATTATTGATTATTGGTAAAAATATTTATATTTATGGAAAAGAAAAAAATTACAAGTAAATCCTTAAAAATATAAAGAGAAATTGGTTATATGATGAAGTTTCTAAATATTATTTTCTCTGTGTTATATAAATTGTGTTATAAAAATAGTTTTAATTGTATATAAATTGTCTTATAAAAATAGTTTTAATTGTATAGTTATAATAAATAGCAGTTAAAATAAAAAATTGTATTCATAATTCTATACATTATTGTGATTAGTTAGGTTTGTGTTTGTGTTACAATAACAATAATTTTAACAATTATTTATTTAGAATATGAAAAATTAATTTGAAAGTAAAATTTGATTAATTTTTTATAATAAATTTTACTAAATAAATATTAATTTATAAATTTATTTTAAATTGGCAAAACATATTTCTAGTTATTAGAATTCTTGTACCATTATGATTAAATCACTTACTTGAATGCCAATTATTATTAGATAATCTATTGAACTTTTTTGCAAATCAACCTTCTTGAATTTAATATGTTTCATATCATGCTATATGAAAATTTATATTTGATTTCAAATACAAAACAATATTTGATTCTTTGAAAAGATTGTTGCACAATAAGAATTCATCTCAAAAATATTGTTGCACAATAAGGATTTATCTCAAAATATATAGAAGTACAACTTGAGTGGGCTTAATGGAACATGTGTTTCCAATGTGTAAATGTTAACTTATACATCTAAATATTCATCTTTAATGTTTTTTAAATATAAATGGGTAATTTAAAATATTTAATTAAGTATTGTTATTGATGCTTTTTCTATATGCATGTATATTGAGAGATTCTTGTTCAAATAAAGATGGAGGCATCCTTATTATGAGTCTCAAAATGTTGACACAAAGGGCAACAACAACTTACATATTTTTGGGCATGCATTGACAATTTCTTTTTCTTTCTTTTTTCTTGGTCGAGAGAATTGGTAGACCTACCACTTGTCACCCAGGAAACCTTGGATCGAGTCACTGGAACTACCACTATACTCCTGAGCCTAAGGCAACCACCCACAAGCATTGTTCGACAAGTAAACTAAGTTTCAACCTAGGCAAGGCCCCTATGTTAGTTGGAAAATGTCTCTAGGTGAGTAAGTCCACCATTCAACCTAACCTAATGGGTGTGCATTACATTTGGATAATTTTTTTAGTTAATTAAGTGTCATTTTCCATGAACCTACATATTTTACCAACTACCGTGAACTTGCCCAAATCAAGGAATTTTGATATCTCTATGGCATTGATGGTCTCCCTATCAATGCAATTGAACCAAAGACAAAGAGATTGCTATACATCTATATATTAATCTTTAAATTTTTTAAAATATAAATGAGTAACTTAAAATATCTCATTAGATATTCTTATTGATGTTTCATGTCATATTTATTTTGAGAGATTCTTGTTATGATAAAAATGGAGATTTCATTATTATGAGTCTTAAAATGTTAATGCATCTGGAAATGACAACATACACCTTTTTTTTAGCATGTGTTAATATTAGTTGTTTTTTTTTAGATCTAGGACAATCGGTAAGCTGGTGAGAGTTGCTGACGAGCCGGGTTCAAATCCAAGCGGCTGCCACTATAAACCTAGGCTAGGTGCATGACTTTCTTGGCCCACTTCCTGATAACTTAATGAACTTATGCCTAGGCTAGGTGTTAATATTAGTTGTTACCAATCCATATTCACAATCTATATAGACAAATCACTCTCAATTGTAATTTAGCTTGATTATTATTTGTTAACTAAATGTCATTTAACATAAACCTACATGTTTTATTATCTACTATGAATTTGTCCATACCAAAATATTTTCATAACTATGACACATTAATAGATTTTTTACCAATACTATTAACTTGTCTATATCAAAGTATTTTCATAACTATAATACATTAATGGATTCTTTACCCATACTATTAAAACCAAAGATAAAAAAACTAAAATCATTATACCATTAGATGTCAACATGCATGGTTTCTTCGAAAGGAACTATAATAAGTAAGTGATATCTTTAGTACTTCTATGGAATGTTAAAACACATTAATAGGAGAGGAGAGGGAAGCATTAGTGCGAGAAGGAAAATAGACATGGAGTAAGATCATTCCCTCAAAAACCTAAGGCCCTTGCAAGGTTCCTCCACGATATCCTCTAGGTTCATAATGAATCTTAACCACTATATTAACAACATTTAATGTCAGTGCTTATGGTAGTTGAATATAATTGTGAATTAAGACTTGCCACTTTTAGGTGAATAGCTTAAATATATAATTTGATTTTACCATTCTCAAATCAAATAATATATTTAGTAGATGAGCACCCTCTTTTGAAAAGAGAACCGGTTTTCCATCGTCAACATTTTTGATGTCGGGCTGACACTTGTTCCCTCACAGTTTTAACTGTTGCTTGACACTTGTTCCCCAATCCTTGCGACCGGAATGAACGGAATGGGTGAATTAATTGTTATCCGGCAGACTCCCTTGCAATCGGCCATGGCAGTTCAGAGACGATGAGGGCTAATTAATTGTCTTTCCTGCACCACTAACTCCACTACAAACATATTCACAAATAATGGCGTCTTCCTTTTCCGGCATTGAATTCTTCTCTGACCCGCAGCTCCACAGCAACGCATAGCAGTGTTATTCTCCTGGTATGTATATTTCCCTGTCATTATTATTCCTTCTTTTCTCAGTTAGTTGTTTGTTTTTTTGAATCATTGGGTAACCCTGTTCCACAAACAGAAATTTGCAATGTAAATGGCCCAGGTGAAAGTTTCATAGCCCGCCCACGAAGACCACAGAAGGTAGGCGAGTGCGAAGCCCTGTCTGAGTTCAAATTTGTTCAATTTGCTGTTGTTAAAGCATTGTTCAATTTTGCATGGTGAATTTATGTATAACCTTTAATCTGCTTCAACAAAATCAATTTTCTGTCCTCAAATTTCCATCTGATTCAAGCCTGATCCTTCGCAACGTGATAGAGTACTCCGTGTAATCGCTGTTGTATGCAGTCCAAAGCTGGTCACCAGAAGAGTTGCAGAGTGTAAAAATCCCTTGATTATCGATATATGCCCTGGAGCCATTTAGGGCACCCTGGTTCCAGTATGTAATATTGTTCCTCCATTTCAATGTGAAGTTTCCCCCGGGCTCCAGAGTGAATGAATAAGGATACATCTGGAGGCTTTTTCCCACACTGAAATTCTGATAAACCAAGAGGGTATCAGTAGGATTGGAAAAACTTTCCCAAACACTGCCGGAACCGCTATTCGTCACTACAAAATTGCCATTGTCTTGCATGTTAGCAGAGACTATGCTTCGTTTGGCAGTATTAGTCTGCCACACCACGGTGTTCGTTCCATTGCGCAACACAAGGTTGCCATCAATCTGGAAATCAGAGGAAGCTTTGTCACCCACTCTGATGCCACCATTCTCACCTGCAGTCCACACCACTGTTACGTCTTTAGTGTCAGCAATTGAAATTGCCAGAACATACAATCCATCCTTTCCATCTGGGTGAAAGCCAAACCGGAAGATGGCACTTGGGGATTTACAAATGTATTTTCAGTATAAGTAGCCATCATCACACACAAAACCAGCCGTAAATTTCGAATCAAATCAGAACTTGGCATTTTGTAATTGCATTGACTGAGGAATGCTTGGTATGGACGGTCTTTGTGTCGTCAATATAATACATTGCTTTGCGGCTGCTTTATTATTCGATTTCTGTTCCTTTGTCAAAGTATGAGTATATTAGTAATGAAGTGCTATATGCTTTTAAATCGAAATTTGAGTAGTCAGAAGTCATGGTTTCAAAATAGAAAGCTTAAAACCGTGCAATGGGGTTTAGGGGTTTGGGAATGAAAATAGTCCTCAAACTCGAGTTCTGTTTAGGGGTTTGGATGGTTTCAGCACTCTTTATGTTCCATTTATTATTCATTCTTTTCTCAGTTAGCTGTTTGTTTTTTTGAGTCATTGGGTAACCCTATTCCACAAACAGAAACTTGCAGTGTAAACGGCCCAGGTCAAAGTCTCATAGCTCGCCCATGAAGACCACAGAAGGTAGGCGAGTGCGAAGCCCTGTCTGAGTTCAAATTTGTTCAATTTGCTGTTGTTAAAGCATTGTTCAATTTTGCATGGTGAATTTATGTATAGCCTGTAATCTGCTTCAACAAAATCAATTTTTACATGAATTGCTTTAACTTAGCTTAACTCTGGTTGGAAGTGAGAGGGAAGTAAATTGTTTAATCTAATTCATATCCATAGAATTCCATGATATTCCTAAAAAAACACTTAGGATTGAAAGGAATTAGATAAAATTGTCATTTTTAATCATGCTGATGGTCACCTGAAATATAATCCATGCTGCCCATGAGACAACGCCTCCGAAAAGCAGCATGGAGCCCAAGACAGTGTTGCTTGCTTTGGAATTGTATGCATTTATATTGAATCTAAGCATTTTAATTGCAGGCCCCTTGTATAATGTCATCACCATTGCCCCACCTATAGAAATAATTATGCCCAGAACCTTTGCCTGCCCTCTCATGCTCTTAATATTAACATTCTCCATTCTGAAGGAGTCACAATTGAATAAGCACGACCAAGGGATTAAACCCAATTTAGTTTAGCTCAACAGAATTCCTAATTGAAAATTTAAAGATGGGAATTAAACTACTAAATATAAGACTTATTTTAGGAATTTGGCTTCTCTGATCCATAAAATAAATATCAAAAATTTCTTATATGTAATTGTTACCGAAATTTCTGATAAGACTTATTTTATTAAAGTGTTCATATAGACCTATATTGTGTTGTTGATAAAGCAATAATATGGCAGTGCTATATGTTGGGAAAGTAGTAGGTATTCCATTTTTGCAGAAAATGACCCTTTACTTACCATATCATCTCCTAACTGTAATGCCTGTTGTAGCCTGCCTTTAAAGCAAAGGCCCCTTATCAACTTTTTGCATGTCGAAAGACAGGGAGTGAAACCTTGTCTTGACATTTCATGTAAAAGTTTCAACGCCTTAGATACATTGTTTTCCACACAGTGTCCCTGAATCAAAGCATCATATGTACAGTCTTCAGCAAAGCCAGATCCCACCTTCATTTCTTTTAAAAGCAGTGTTGCTTGTTGTGCCTTCCCAGTTTTTCAAAATTCATAGATCAAAGCATTGTATGCAACAACACTGGAGATATATCCTTTAGTCAACATTTCGTCTTTTAACCTGAAAGCTTCATCCACCCTGTCTTGCCTACATAAAAATAGGGATCAACATTTTTAATTTGCTCAAATAGGGACACAAATGTTTCAGCGACATCAAATTGAGAAGTGCCAGTGCATCAGTTGTCTTCCCTTCCTTGCAATGTCCTTTAATCAGATAATTTTGGAATGTTGTTATTATTGCAATGGGCATCAG
>JAXQQM020064450.1:0-59036 GCA_034641835.2 Pinus albicaulis | reverse complement strand
CTTTTTTTTGTAAATTCGGTGGGTCCATTCCATTTTCTATTTATATTTGTAAGGCAGGATACATAATATAAAAGTTAAATTGTGGCCTCAACCTGCCCGAAGGAAACCAGGTTTGTTGGCCATCTAAATGCATGGTAAGTAGTCCAAAACTGAAATTGTTTCATACGCCTAAACTTCTCATGAGCTGTCTGCTCTATTGCTCCTACATTTGCTTTCCTAGAACATATGGGAAATTGATATCTAAACAGCAAAATCATCAAAACTTTAAAACAACACTAACTTCAAAGTTTCTAAAAGACATAGCTATTATGCATCTGAAGAAGAGACGAGTGCCAGGAATTTCTGCTTGTTGTACCTGTTGTAAGAGTTGTTGAAGCATTTTTTCCATCCTTCCCACTTTATCATCCATTCTGCTTACTCTGTCCACAGTCTGATATTGAGTTATCTTTATGTGTTGAAGCTGGTCTTGGATTTCCAGAATTGGAGCCTGTAGGCTTGTCCCCTGATTTCCTGGTTCTACCTGTGTATGCTCAGGATGAATGCTCTGAATGGCTTTCGCTATCAAGCATTTCACTATCCAATAAGTATGGACAGTCTGGTTGAACAAAGTGAGGTGGTCTCTCGTGTTGCCTAGATCTTGGATAAAATCCAAAATATCTGCTTCTGTCTCATTATCCTCAGGCTCAGTTTGGATTTCCCTTTCCCATCCCCGAATGACTTTCCTTGTTTTAGAAGAATTGCCTATGACATAGGTAGCTGCTAACGTTTCCAAATGTTCCTGGTTGGTTTTGCGTCCTCTTTTCACCAGGACTGGCTCAGAATGCTCTGGCTGTTTTCCTTTAGCAGCTTCTATCTTTGCTCGGAATTTTCCCATTTATTTAGAGTACCTATATGCATGCATCAACATATCAACAGGAACAGCAAAAAAATAAGGAGTCAGATAGTTGTGGTCTATGCGCCACCTTTGGGCCTTATTCTCATGGTTGTCATACTTCCGACAAGACCTAACCCGAGAGATTATACTCTGCAAATTATCAGACAGAACAACTGCATGGGTCATGGGACTCTGGGTAGGGTACCATAAGCTGTTTCTCGACTTAAGATTCCAGATGACATTATAATGAATGAACTGATTATCACTGTGGGTGACCTCATAATAAAGACGGGTGTGACCAATATGCTCAATTAACTGACTATACTGATGTCCGAGACAATTGGTAAAGCACTGGACATGTAAAAACCTCCTGTTAGGACAACACCCCTTTAACTGGATTCCTAGACTCTGATGACTGCTCCCAGAGGAGGTGGCCTGGACAATTACTAAACTAAGAACCCAGAAACACGGCGACACAGTTTGCATTAATGGGATTACTGAATACAGAATTTTGCTCAGACCCATCCTTGCATGCTTTTGCAGAAGACATAGGGAATTTACTACTGTGGGTTTCTTAATATCAATGAAAATGACGAATACAGACCGAGATATGAACGAAGATGCATTCTGGACAGGTAATAAACTAGGGTCCTAGGAACAAGGCGACTCAGGTTTCGTTATGGGGATTACAAGATACAAACTTTTTCTCAAACCCATCCTTGCATGCTTATACAGAAGACGAAGGAAACTTACTATTGATGGCTCCATAATAGCACTGAAAATGACGAAGACATACCGCGACAAGCACGAAGAAGCGTTTTGGACAGGTAACAAGCTAGGATCCCGGAAACAAGGTGACGCAGGTTGCATAATGGGGATTACAGGATACAGAATTTTGATCAAACCCATCCTATCATGATTGCATGGAAGATTAAGGAAACTTACAATAGTTGGCTCCATAATAGCAGTGAGAATGACGGATACATACCGTGACAGGAACGATTGGAAGTTCAACTGGTTGTTGTTGTGTCTTCTCCTTTGCCGCCTCCAGACAAGTGCATGCAAAAGCCCATGCATGTCTTCTCCTCTGCCGCCTTCGGTGGTTTGCCTTCGATGAGCTATCCACACAGCCTGGCCACCTTTCACCATGATACGATTTTGGCTTGTCACACACTTCCGTGATTTGGGGCGCGTGCCAGGTTGCCACGGCACGGATTTCTTGCTGGCAGTTGATCACCCCGATCGGGGGGTTTTCAATGGATACTTTCGTTCAAACAGCTCCAATCAAATTATCGCAGAATTTCAATGTGCAAGGGTTGAGTGACCTCCGCCAGAGTCGTTTGAGTCTCGGCATATAACGATGCCTGCCTTATGCATTATGATAAGCTGAGACCCAAACGACTCAGGTGGAGGCTGCAACGCATCCTCGCCCATTGATTTTCTGGGAAAATACACATTGAAAGCTCAGAAATCGTTTGCAATCAAAGCCCTCGGCCACTATTTCACAGTGTCCGATATAGTTGGATACGACCCCTTATATCCGGATTCCTTTCCATTAGTATCGTCGATTCCTCTAGCAGGCATGGTTAAAACAAAATAAAATTTCCAGAGTGTTGTAATCACTTCAACTTCTGCACATAGAGATGGATGTCTCTGACTGCGCTTGCATTAGCGCTTACGTAACACCAAGAGTTCCGCGAACATACGGTACCTGTAAATAACCCAAATTAATAATCGTGCCAGCCATCTCTGTTCAAATTTTTTAATTCATTTACCAAACCAACGCAACACTAACCATACCATCTTTTTCTTGGAAATTTACGCGAAATGAAAGAGAAACAAAACGCTTTATAGTTGCCGGATCGGCATCATAACACACTCATATTAGTATTCTACCGAGTTTTGTATGTTCTATCAACAGATTCTAAGCTTTGATTTTTATCTTAAATGCAGAAATTTGGAAACAGGTTGGATTTTGATGAATAAGGAATGCAGAAATTTGGAAACAGGTTGGAATTTGATGAATAAGGAATTCAGAAATTTGGAAACAGGTTGTAATTTGATGAATAAGGATTACAGTTAGATAATAGGATATCAAATTATAATCTATTATCCCATAGAAAGTTCTACTTTTTAACTTAAAATCTGTCATAATCATGGAACCGTAACCATCCACGTTTTGGAACTGCCTGGCAATCAATTTATGAAAAAGATACATGACTTAAAAAAGTCAAATGATACCATTATAGAGTTTCAATATTTAATCATTTCATTATTAGAAGTATTCTCTAGTGATCCATTTATTGAACGGATACATGAACTGAAAATATTAAATTGACATCCGTCTTTGTCGTGCATATATAATAATTTCATTATTCAAAGTATGAAAAATGGAAAGTCCATTAATATTAAAAGAAACAAAAAAGCCAAAAAAATAAAATAAAATATCAATGGATGTTACATCGTAATATAATATATCAAGTCCATACTATAATGGATAATTGTATTTATCATTCTTTTAAATATAGATAAAAAATAAATGTTAATTGAAATTATTAAAATAAAAAATCAATGGAAATATTAGATTTATATTTATTAAATTTATCTTTTAATTTTAAATTAATGAGTATAAATATAAATTTTTTTTTAAATATTAAATTAATAAATAAATAAAATTTATAATAATTTTGTTTTTATTAAATAAATAAAACGTTAGTGAAAATATATTATTTTTTATAGCCTTGGTAGTATCTTTCATTTTCTTTTCTTTTTTACTCTATCTTTATCAACATATTATTAAAATAAAAATAAAATTATATGATTATAATAAAATGATTTAATATATTATTATTTTAGATTTATCAAATGGAAAGATGAAAATTTAATTGATATGATGTCGAAAAGGTTCTTCTTTCGTATACAACTTTATTCCAGTGTTTTCTTTCTTGTTTGGTTATTTCTAAGCATATGCCATGGTATTTTTTGCAGCTTCCTATGTCTCACCAATAAACATAGAGAAGTGGTGGAGTGAGCCACAGAGGAACATCTATCAACCTCCACTCTTCATTCACATTTCCTCCCACCACCAACTCAACTAGCCCCACACACGATATAAAATTACTAACGAAAATCCTTTAGAAGATAATAAAACAACACTAAACATGAGTGGAACCAAGTAAGGGAGGTTAGGATTAGCCTCCACCCACCAAAACTTCTTCTCCACCTAGATCAAAACCTTAATTGTGAGAGAATCTCATTAAGATCAATACCCACCCATATTTGACCAAACAAAAAATCCAAATGTAATAGAGTGTGTAAGGATGAGGAAAATTATAAGTTATAAACCTTGTACTATAATTCACAAAATCTTAATAATATAGAAAAGTAAAATAATGCAAATCACATATTGCATATACTCAAAAAACTAGAAAAACAATTTAGAGCCCCACCTCTAATTTTGTTATCATTTTCATTTTTTGCAATACAATATATATGATCTTGCAACATCCAAAACCTATCATCAATGAGCATAAATTATATTACAACCATAATTGATTAACAAAAATTGGAAAACTATAATTTGAACCAACATACACCATAAAATTATCAAAAAGCACAAATCGTGTGCAAAAAAAAAGTACAACATCAAAAAAAAACTTCACCCTTCTTTCACTAGCATCGTTTTATTTTATTTTCAGTGCATACAAATTGCATATTAGACTATGCACTAGTCATATAAAAAATATTTACGGCATATTCAACAAAAACCATGTTACCTAACTAGACAAAGTCATGGAAAGCTAACTCGTCCAATGTGCCTCCATGGTTTCCGCAAAAAAAACATCAACAAAGCGACCACTACACTAATCCAATCAACGATGGTTAACACTAAAACTATTGTAATAAAATAATTTTAATGAATCCTACAAAAATTATCCCTCAGCTTTATGATGATAGCACTTGATTCCCACTTTTTCTTACTTCATAAACATCGTCTATTAGAAAATCATCCATGATGGCTTGTCTCATTTCGTTAAACATTCCTCTAGCAACAACTTATTAATTCATACTAACGAGAGCACTCTTGTCTCTCACGTCCCACCCCGTGGCCAAGGACTCATCCAACTTTATGCATGATGTGGGTGGTGGGTAAGTAGGAACGGCAGACATGTGCAACATGAGTCCCCACCCATCAACATTTTTTCCATAGAAATGTATTTATAATATGTCATACTAATTATATTATATTTTAAATTAATAAATTAAATGAGGGGGTGGTGGGTAAATGGATATAACACGCATGTGCAATATGAGTCCCCACCCATCAACATTTCTTCAAGTAATAATTTTTATAGGTTAGACATGTATTTATAATATGTCATACTAATTATATTATATTTGAAATTAATAAATTAAATGGAATATATATCTATATATATATATGGAATTATTTGGTTGTGATTTTACAATTTTAAGTAAAGGTTTGGAAGAATGTTTAATATTTCAATTTTTTTTTTTTTTTTGTTATTTTATAATAATTTTCAAATTTTGGGTAAATATTATTTCTAATTTCTGATTGGTTGAGGAAGCTTTTATGATACACAATTTCTCTTTTGAAGGGCGTTTTTATTTTTGTTATTTTTTCAATGCCTAATAATACATTTTAAAATTAAAACAAAAGTAATTGTGTGAGTGGTCATTGCGTTGGCTGAGTGCTCTCAACTTTTTTATGTTACTACACTCCTCAATTATGCAAGGATTGGTGTTGCTGCATAACACTACTATATTAGTTATTTGTTCAAACATGTAAGAATTGATGCACATTTGGATTGTTGTCATAGTCCCTCATGGGAGGGGGTGGGGAATGAAAAAATGTTGGATTAATATTATTATGTTTCGCTGTGTTGAAGACATAGTATGTGCATGAGAAATCAGGTGCTTTGCTGATCAGGAGTTCATAAATTTTTCTCAAAATTCAAAGTTACACGATTGGGTTGAAACTAGGAGGGTTGCGTATATCTCGTCTTCCTAATTCTAGCGCCGCAAACTATTTGAAAACCCGATGTCGTATGAGGAAGATATTGCATTCTAATCGAAATGGCAAATATGTAAAATTACGAAAGTTTGACCAGGTTTGACTGGGATGCACAGTCAACAAAAAAATAGAATATTCCTCAGAATATTTCTTCCACCAGACCAGTCTTTGGTTTACAAGTGTCACTTTTCTATTGGGTACGGGTTGGAGGGTCAAATGAGAGGATGCCATGTGGCCAGCCCTGAGGCTGCCACATGACCCTGAAAATTCATTATAAAATTTTATGTGAGGTCACAAGGGTCGACCCCTGACCTCCCTCTGGGCACGCACACCATTTACCATCCGCTCTACTCATGTTACTTAACCATATAAGGAGGCAGGTTCGTTTTATTATGTATCACAAATACGTTTGGGGGTTCGGAACCGTCGGTGGTCCCAACCCACCAGCGGTTCCTGATATATGTCACATGGATAACTATGGATGTCAGCCAAATCGCATGGTCAGATGAAACTTGAAAGCAACGAACCATGGTTCAACATTTAAAACCACAGTCCAAACGGGGGTTCTGCTAACCGCCAGCTCTTCTAACGGTTTGGGGGTGCACATGTGGCCACCACCCAACCGTAAGATTTAATATGCAGTAAATTCGACGGAGTGGAGAGGGGCATGCCAAACTTAGCAGTTTGCCTTGATTTAACTCCAGCTAACTGGAGTTCTCCACATTTAGTGGATTTTTCGTAGGAGATATTGGGAAAAAGTGTAGGAGGCTCAATTTTCGACTATTCTGAGTGAATGAAGAGTCATTTTTGACTAATTGGAGAATTATAAAGCCATTGGTGCAGAGAAAAAAACCATTAGAGCACTGTAACTACATGTAATAGAAAAATTTTGAGCATAATGAAAGATGAACAAGCCATTGGGAGCTGGACCAGCAGATGTAGCCTACGAGGGTTTAACTTCTTCATCATGCCTACTATGTAAATTTCATGTGGTGACTTATTTATCTATTTTACAGTGCTGTTGAGTGTTATTTATGCTTATTTTATGCTTATAATTCACTAAAAATCATCTATAAATCATGGAAAAACTCAATCCTTATGCAAAATAATGAGTCAATTATGAACATGTTTTTAAAAATGAAATACCCTTAGCACAAAAAAACTAATACAGTCATTTCAGATCAGATGGTATCGGAGCTAGAGTTTTTCTCTCGTGTTGTTTAGTGCAAAGAATTATTTAACTATTTGCAAGTTTTAGATGCTTACAAGGCTCAAGCTCAAAAGGGGATAAGGCAAAGTGGTGGGAGGAGGAGGGTATCAAATGTAGCCAAACCAAAGGAGAGCAATATTGCCACAATATCCACAAAATATTTCACCTCCTAAAGAAGCAGAAGCTCCATTAAGCATGCCTCATGAGGAAGTATAAATTCATGAAGAAGACCCTAAGGAAGAAGAAAAATTGTTTAGGAAAGAATTTATTGACATGACTAAGATGGTTAGAATTATTTATCAAGAAAGGAAGGAGAGAGTGGAAGGAGAAAAATATAAACTTCAAAAGGAAGGACAAGGATCTTCAAGAGGTCAACATGAAGAAGACAAGTCAAATAAGGGAAATGGAGGAAATGGAGGCAATGGAGAGCCACCATCTTCACCCTCATCATCTTCATAATCATCTTCTACCTCTTCTTCAGTACAACAACCACACAAGTCCAAGAGCACTGGTAAATCTCCTTTATTCAAATTTGGTGTTAAGTTCAAATTTCCAATGTGTAATAGTGAAGTAAATGCACACAAGTCAGATAATTGGATTTGACAATTGGAGATCTATTTAAGAATACAAAACCTTCAAGATGATGATACAAAAATTCAATCAGCTTCTTTGATAATGGAAGATGCAACACTTATTTGGTGGGAAGCCAAGACACGAGAGAAAATCAAGAAACACAATAAGATTATTCCATCCTTGTCATATTTTATTTCTGCTATTAAACAAAAGTTTTATACATTATCTCATATGAAAAAAGGCATCATGAACTGGCAAAACTTTAGGTAGTTAAAGGGACAAAATGTGCAAGAATACACCCAGGAATTTAGGAGAAGAGCTCTTTTATTCGGGGAGGATTTGCAGAGCCAAGACACTTTGCTAAAGTACATGGGAGGTTTACATAGCTACCTAAAACATAGTATTCTCATGTTTAACCCCACCAGTCTAAATGAATTTTCTGTTCAAATCGAACATCTAGAAGCTAGAGGGAAGAACATTTCTGAAGAGGGTAGGAAGAAACCTTTTAAGGGTAAAGCCAAGAAAAAGGCCTCAAAAGGTTAAAAAAAAATAAAAAATGCATCTGTTAAGAAAGAGGGAGAAAAAGTGACTTGTAAATATTGTTTCAAAGAAGGCCATGATGAAACTCATTGTTGGAAATTACATCATGAATTGAGGCTACAGAAACACAATAACAAAGGGAAACAAAAAACTGTTGCTACATCGCAACATGACTTAGGGTCTGATTCAGGTGATGAAATTAAAATTACAGCCATGGGATTGAATAACATGAAGGGAAAAGAAATTTAAACTAAACCGAGTACCAGTACATCAAACTGTCACATGAACACTCCAAATGAAGAAGAAGGAATAGAACTATTTCATGTGAGGGTCATATCCAAGCATAACAATATTGACACACTGTTTGACAGTGGGTCACAAGTAAAATTAATCTCTGAAGATTTGGTAAAAAAACTTAACCTTGAGACCATACCACATCCAAAACCATATCCATTGGGTTCGATTTGTAAGGATGAAAATCTATAGGTTACAAAGAAATGTATATTAAGGTTTGCAATCACTGTAAGCTTTGTTGACACTATTGAATTAGATGTGGTTCTGCTTGACATAACTGGTATTGTATTAGGGTGTCCTCACTTGTATGACAGGAAAGCGATATTCTATCTCCATGAGAACAAGTATCATTTATTCAAATATGGAAAGAAGTTCATTGTTAGAGCACATCAAAAGAAACAAATATTGCTTTAGTAAATGTTGGACAAGTAAAGATGCTGGTAAATTCAAGTAAGAATTTTTTTCTTCTTATGATTAAGCCCAAAGCTAATATTAATCATGAATCTTTTGAGGGATGTGATCCTACGTTGAAATCAGAATTATATGATGTGGTTAATGGGAATCATGAGATGTTTCAAGAGCCAACGAGATTACTTTTAAAAATGAAAATTCAACATGAGATTCAGTTGCAGCAAGATTGCCCTCTTGCAAACATCGGTATGTATCACCTGTAGATAATGGAGAATGCTGAAATAAAGAGGAAATTCAAAGATATGTTGGATAAAGGAATCATAAGGCCAAGCACCTCGCCATGTGGTTCACCCATAGTCTTTATACCAAAGAAAGATGGAATTTGGCACATGTTTGTATATGTTTTAGCTTTGAACAAATGTACAGTAAAAAATCATTACTCTCTCCCAAGAATAGATGATTTCCTTGATCAGCTGAAAGAACAAATTTTTTTCACTCAGTTATATTTATGAAGTGGATATCATCAAGTAAGAATTGCAGAAAGTGATATATGGAAAACTGCTTTCAAAACCGAACAAGGACTCTTTGAGTGGCTAGTTATGCCTTTTGGTTTATATAATGCACTGGCAACTTTTATGTGGGTTATGGATAATGTTTTGCGACCATTCCTTGATGACTTTGTTATTATGTATGTTATTACCAAAATCGAAACTGATAGGTTGTTGATCAGACAACTTTAGTGTAACTATTTCAAACCAATATTTTGAGTGAGGCTTAACCTCCTCAGCCTAAGAGGGCTCTCTCAAGGATTAATGATATGGAATAATGATATAGATAGATGGCTAACTCGATGTGTCTTGGTTTTGTATGTTTACAGGTTGAAAATATGGAGGCTTACTACCATTGGGCTATGGAGTCAGTGATAGCGATAAAGATAACAATAGCTCTTCTTATATAAACTGAGACTTGTATATACTTCAATGAAAAAGTGACACATTCAGGGAAATCCCAATAACTTGAGGTTCAAAGGAAGTCAGAGCATGTGTTACATCAATTCTGAGTAATGACAGATCATGGATACTTTTTATATAATTTTGATGCACTTGTAGATGTTTTTTTGTCTTTTTATACTATTTAATTTACTTGCACTAGTTTACATGGACATGTGGCATTTTGGTTTATTTATGTAGATATTTTTACAACACTTACTTATATAATGGTTTCTTCGAAGAAGAAGATTTTCTCCATGCAGGATGCGGCCAACACCTCCCACTCCGAGCTCCATCACATTGAATGTCATCCTTACCTCCTCCACTACGGTTGTCATTCTCCCCGGCGAGAGATGGTGGTGTCTAAAGACACAGTGATTTGTTTTAGTGGTTATATAGATAATTTTCTTTTGATTTTTCTAGCCTAAGTTTTATTGGAGATAATGCTATGCACAAAAACCATGGTCCATCAATATCTTAATCTAGTCAAGTTTACTAAAACACTATGTAAACTATGTACATATATTTATATATCCATTCATATCTGTATTGTTGATAAAAGTGTAAATATAAATGTGGTTTGAATTTGAGAATTTTCGTGACACAATAGGTTGTGTGACAAAGCATGAAGCTGCTTCTCTGCATGGACAACCTTCTAAAGCCTGTGGAGACCAGGAACATGTACAAGGATGGTCAAATATATTTATGCTCATCTGTTTTAGGAGTTTCAAAACTTGGTTTTGGATCTTAACCACGTCTCTAGGAAAACGTCATCTTAATTTTTAGCATTTACGTCAGAAAACACATAAAACAAAAAGGTCATTTTAATTTTATGCATTTATGCGACAAAACAAGAGGAAACAAGGAGTGATGCCAATGACTGGTGAGCAATAGTGAGAAACCGGTGACGAGAAGAAGTTATTGGAACAAAATAGAAGAAGAGTAGTTGTGTGAAGATTGTTAGTTCACAATTTTAGGTTTTAAAAAATTGCTCCACTAAAAATATAAATGAAAAGATGTTGCAACGTTTTTATTGATATTTATAAACAGAAAAATAAAATGTGAAAAAAAAGTCTTGAAATCCAGTAAATCATATCAATTTTAGTGAAATTTGATTATCATCAAAGCTTGAGAGCTAGTGAGCAGAAAACCATAAATATTACCAACAGTGACCGAAAAAGAAAATGTCTCAAACAGTTCTAACTGCACAAAACTCTGCGGATGAGAATCACATTTATCTGCCTTCACAAACATTACGAGGAATTTTTTCTTGTCAATAAATTCTGTGATATGCCTGAAATCTACAATTCACATAACACTGCGATGTACATAAACCTGTTATGATTGCATGACTTAACACTGAAATGGGAACAAAGAAACAAAAGAAACAGCAAATACCAGGTACATCTTCCATTCTCGTAAATTTCTATATCAATACTATGCATATAAATTTCTAGATCAATACTGTGCATACCGGCATTAAAGCGAATAGCTTCTGGTTAGCTCGATCTGATTGTACAAGAACTTGACAGAGTAAGACGACTTTTAAGTACAAACATTTCGGGCAGCAAGTGGCAGCATGGGAGGATTTCGCAATTTTTGGAATCCATATTGTTTCCATTTTTATTTTTTCAATGGACACTTTCATTCAAACAGCTCCAATCAAATTATCGCAGAATTTCAATGTGCAAGGGTTGAATTACCTCCGCCAGAGTCGTTTGAGTCTCGGCATATAACGATGGCCGCCTTATGCATTATGATAAGTTGAGACCCAAACGACTCAGGTGGAGGCTACAACGCGGCCTCGCCCATTGATTTTCTGGGAAAATACACATTGAAATCTCTATTGAACGTAAAATTATACATGGAAGGTCAGAAATCGTTTGCAATCAAAGCCCTCGGCCACCATTTCACAGTGACCGATATAGTTGGATACGACCCCTTATATCCGGATTCCTTTCCCTTAGTATCGTGGATTCCTCTAGCAGGCATGGTTAAAATAAAATAAAATTTCCAGTGTTGTAATGACTTCAACCTCTGCACATAGAGATGGATGTGTCTGAGTGCGCTTTCATTAGCGCTTACGTAACACCAAGAGTTCCGCGAAGATACGGTACCTGTATATAACTCAAATTAATAATCGTGCCAGCCATCTCTGTTCAAATTTTTTAATTCAGTTACCAAACCAACGCAACACTAACCATAGCATCTTTTTCTTGGAAGTTTACGCGAAATGAAAGAGAAACAAAACGCTTTATAGTTGCCGGATCGGCATCATAACACACTGGTATTAGTATTCTACCGAGTTTTGTATGTTCTGTCAACAGATTCTAAGCTTTGACTTTTATCTTAAATGCAGAAATTTGGAAACAGGTTGGAATTTGATGAATAAGGAAAGCAGAAATTTGGAAACAGGTTGGAATTTGATGAATAAGGAATTCAGAAATTTGGAAACAGGTTGTAATTTGATGAATAAGGATTACAGTTAGTACATAGGATATCAAATTATAATCTATTATCCCATAGAAAGTTCTACTTTTTAACTTAAAATCTGTCATAATCATGAAACTGTAACCATCCACGTTTTGCACCTGCCTGGCAATTAATTTATGAAACAGATACATGACTTGAAAAAGTCAATTGATATGAGTCTTTGTCCTGCATTATAGAGTTTCAATATTTAATCATTTCATTATTAAAATCCATTTATTGAACGGATACATGAACTGAAAATATTCGATTGACATCCGTCTTTGTCGTGCATAACAAAGATTGAGTATATAATAATTTCATCATTTAAAGTATGTAAAAATGGAAAGTCCATTAATATTAAAAGAAACAAAAAAGCCAAAAAAATAAATAAAATATCAATGGATGACACATCGTAATATAATAGATCAAGTTGATACTGTAATGGATATCTAGTTCTCGTTCTTTTAAATATATATAAAAAATAAATGTGAATTGAAATTATTAAAATAAAAAATCAATGGAAATATCAGGTATATATTTATTAAATTTATTTTTTAATCTTAAATTAATAAATATAAATATAAATTTGTTTCTAAATATTAAATTAATAAATAGATAAAATTTATAATAATTTTGTTTTTATTAAATAAATAAAAAGTTAGTAAAAATATATTATTTTTTATAACTTTGATAGTACTTTTCATTTTTCTCTTTCTTTTTTTTACTCTATCTTTATCAACATATTATTAAAATAAAAAAAAAATAATATATTATTATAATAAAATGATTTAATATATTATTATTTTAGATTTATCAAATGGAAAGATGAAAATTTAATTGATATGATGTTGAAATGGTTTTACTTTCTCATACCCACAATATAATATCAATTAATTTTTAATTATTATATATTTGTTTATTTATTCTATATTTTTAATTACTTTCAAATTAAAAATATGGTTAATTATTTCATATATAATATACATTATGATGATGTAACACATATTTTGATAAATGTTTTAGGTTAAAAATATAAATATATTCATATTTTAAATGAAAAGGAAGTATACTTAGTTATAGATGACGTCTTACTAGAAAATTTTCATAAAAAATTGTCTATTAATTGTTGTATCAAAATAAAATTTTGTAAAGGTTAGCTGGTTATGATTAATCAAATCATTCTCCTTTCCTATACAACTTTATTCCAGTGTTTTGTTTCTTGTTTGGTTATTTCTAAGCATATGCCATGGTATCTTTTGCCTCACCAATAAACATAGAGAAGTGGTGGAGTGAGCCACAGAGGAATCTTTATCAACCTCCCACCACCAACTCAACTAGCCCCACACACTATATAAAATCACTAACTAAAATCTTTTAGAAGATAAGAAAACAACACTAACCATGAGTGGAACCAAGTAAGGGAGGTTAGGATTAGCCTCCACCCACCAAAACTTCTTCTTCACGTAGATAAAAACCTCAATTGTGAGAGAACCTCATTAAGATCAATACCCACCCATATTTGACCAAACAAAAAATGCAAATGGAATAGAATGTGTAAAGATGAGGAAAATTATAAGTTATAAACCTTGTACTATAATTCAAAAAATCTTAATAATATAGAAAAGTAAAATAATGCAAATCACATATTGCATATACTCAGAAAACTAGAAAATGTATTTATAGGTTGGAAATCAAATCAAAAGTAGTTATTTTGATAGGTTGGAAATGTATTTATAATATGTCATACTAATTATATTATATTTTAAATTAATAAATTAAATGATGGGAGTGGTGGGTAAATGGAAATAATAGGCATGTGCAATATGAGTTCCCACCCATCAACATTTCTTCCAAGTAATTATTTTTATACGTTAGAAATGTATTTATAATATGTCATACTAATTATATTATATTTTTAACTAATAATGGAAAAAGTATAAATATATAAAAATTATATATATATATATGTTGTAGATTATTTGGTTGTGTATTTACAATTTTCACTAAAGGTTCGGAATAATGCTTAATATTTCCATTTTTTTTTTATAAATTTAATAATAATTTTCAAATTTTGAGTAAATATTATTTATAATTTCTGATTGGTTGAGGAAGCTTTTATGATACACAATTTCTCTTTTGGAGGGAATTTTCATTTTTGTTTTTTTTCAATGCCTAATAATTCATTTTAAAATTAAAATAAAAGTAATTTTGTGAGTGGTCATTGCATTGGCTGAGTGGTCTCAGCATTTTTATGTTACTACTCTCTTCAATTATGCGAGGATTGGTGTTGCTGCATAACACTACTATATTAGTTATTTATTCAAACGTGCAAGAATTGATGAACATGTGGATTGTTTACATAGTTCCTCATGGCGAGGGGGATGAAAAAATGTCGAATTAATATTATTATGTTTTGTTGTGTTGAAGACATGGTATGTGCATGACAACTCGGGTGCTTTGCTAATCAGGAGTTCATAAATTTTTCTCAAAATTCAAAATTACAAGATTGGGTTGAAACTAGGATGGTTGCGTATGTCTTGTCGTGATGATTCTGGGGCCCCGGATCGTTTGAAAAATCGATGTCGTATGAGGAAGATATTGCGTTATGATCGAAATGGCAAACATGTAAAAGTACGACAGTTTGACCAAGTTTGAATCGGATGCACAGTGAACAAAAAATAGAATATTCCTCAAAATATTCCTTCCATCAGACCAGTCTTTGGTTTACAAGTGTCACTTTTCTATTGGGTACGGGTTGGAGGGTCCAATTAGAGGGTGCCACGTGTACAGCCCTGAGGCTACCACATGACCCTGAAAATTCATTGTAAAATTTTATGTGAGGCCACAGGGCTCGACTCATTGACCTCCCTCTGAGCATGCACACAATTTACCATCCACTCTACACATGTTACTTAACCATATAAGGAGGCAGGTTACTTTTATTATGTATCGCAAATACATTTGGGGGTTGGGAACCAGCGATGGTCCCAACCCACCAATGGTTTCTGATATATGTCACATGGATAACTGTCGATGTCAGCTAAACCGCCCAGTCAGATGAAGCCCGACAGCAATGAACCATGGTTCAACCTTTAAAACTGCAGTCTAAACGAGGGTTCTACTAACTATCAGGTGTTCTAATAGTTTGGGGCTACGCATGTGGCCACTACCCAACCCTAACATTTAATACGTAGTAAATTCGGTGGAGTGGATATGGGCATGCCAAAATTGGTGGTCTGCCCTAATTTAACTCCAGCTAACTGTATTTCTCCACATTTAGTGGATTTTTCGTAGGAGATATTGGGTAAAAGTGTAGGAGGCTCAATTTTCGACCATTCTGAGTGAATGAAGAGTCATTTTTGACTAATTGGAGAATTATAAAGCCATTGGTGTAGAGAAAAAAACCATTAGAGAACTGTAACTTCATGTAATAGAAAAATTTTGAGCATAATAAAAGATGGACAAGCCATTGGGAGCTGGACCAACAAATGTAGCCTACGAGGGGTGAACTGCTTCATCATGCCTGCTATGTAAATTTCATGTGGTGAATTATTTGTATATATTACAGTGTTGTTGAGTGTTATTTATGCTTATTTTATTCTTTTAATTCACTAAAAATAATCCATAAATCATGGAAAAACTCAATATTTATGCAAACTAATGAGTCAATTATGAACATGTTTTTAAAACTGAAAGACCCTTAGCACAAAAAAACTAATACATTCATTTTAGATCATATGTATCAGAGCTAGAGTTTTTCTCAGGTGTTGTTTAGTGCAAATAATTGTTTAACTATTTACAAGTTTTAGATTCTTATAAGGCTCAAGCTCAAAATGGGATAAGGCAAACTGGTGGAACGACGAGGGTCTCAAAGGTAGTAGAAGCAAAGGAGAGAAATATTTCCACAATATCCACCACATATTTCACCTCCTAAAGAGGTAGAAGCTCCATTAAGAATTCCTCATGAGGAAGTAGAAATTCATGAAGAAGACCCTAAGGAAGAATAAAGAGTGTTTAGGAAAGAATTTATTGACATGACTGAGATGGTTAGAATTCGTTATCAAGAAAGGAATGAGAGAGTGGAAGGAGAAAAATCTAAACTTCAAAAGGAAGGACAAGGATCTTCAAGAGGTCAACATTATGAAGACAAGTCAAAGAAGGGAAATGGAGGAAATGGAGGTAGTGGAGAGCCACCATCTTCACCCTCATCATCTTTATAGTCATCTTCTACCTCTTATTCATTACAACAGCCACAAAAGTCCAAGAGAGCTGGTAAATCTCCTTTATTAAAACTCATGTTAAGTTCAAATTTCCAATCTATAATAGTGAAGTAAATGCAAACAAGCTAGATAATTGGATTCGAAAATTTGAGGTCTATTTAAGAATACAAAATCTTCAAGATGATGATACAAAAATTCAATCATCTTCTTTGAGAATGGAAGATGCAGCACTCGTTTGGTGGGAAGCCAAGACACGGGAGGAAATCAAGAAACATGGTAATATTATTCTATTATGGTAAGATTTTATTTCTACTATTAAACAAAATTTTTATCCATTATCTCATATGAAAAAAGCCATCATGAACTGGAAGAAATTTAGGTAGTTAAAGGGACAAATTGTGCAAGAATACACCTAGGGATTTGGGAGAAGAGCTCTTTTATTAGGGGTGGATTTGCAGAGCCAAGACACTTTGCTAAAGTACATAGGAGGCCTACATAGTTACCTAAAAGATACTATTCTCCTGTTTAACCCCACCATTCTAGATGAAGTTTGTGTTCAAGCCAAACATCTAGAAGCTAGAGGGAAGAACATTTCTGAAGAGGGTAGGAAGAAACCTTTTAAGGGTAAAGCCAAGAAAAAGACCTCAAAAGGTATAAAAAAAAAAGAATCATCTATTAAGAAAGAGGGAGAAAAGTGACTTGTAAACATTGTTCAAAACAAGGCCATGATGAAACTCATTGTTGGAAATTACATCCTGAATTGAGGCCAAAGAAACCCAATAAAAAAAGGAAACAAAAAATTGTTTCTACGGCTCAACATGACTCAGGGTCTGATTCAGGTGATGAAATTAAAATTATAGCCATGGGATTGAAGAACATGAAGGGAAGAAATTTAAACTAAAACTAGTACCAGTACATCAAATTGTCACATAAACACTCCAAATGAAGAAGAAAGAATAGAACTATTTCATGTGAGGGTCATATCCAAGCATACCAATATTGACACACTGTTTGACAGTGGGTCACAAAAAAAATTAATCTCTGAAGATTTGGTCAAAAAACTTAAGCTTGAGACCATACCACATCCAAAACCATATCCATTGGGTTGGATTTGTAAGGATGAAAATCTACAAGTTACAAATAAATGTATATTAAGGTTTGCAATCATTGCAAGCTTTGTTGACACTATTGAATTAGATGTGGTTCCACTTGACATAACTTGTATTATATTAGAGAGTCCTTACTTGTATGACTGGAAAGCGATATTCTATCTCTATGAGAACAAGTATCATTTATTCAAATATGGCAAGGAGTTCATTGTTAGAGCACATCAAAAGAAGACAAATATTTCTTTGGGAAATGCTAGAAAAGTAAAGATGTTGGTAAATTCAAGAAAGAATTTTGTTCTTCTTATGATTAAGCCCAAAGCTGATATTAATCATGAATATTTTGAGGGATGTGATCCTAAGTTGAAATCAGAATTATATGATGTGGTTAATGGGAATCATGAGATGTTTCAAGAGCCAACAAGATTACTTTCAAAAAGGGAAATTCAACATGAGATCTAGTTGAGCAAGATTGTCCTCTTCTAAACATCAGTATGTATCGCATATAGATAATGGAGAATGCTAAAATAAAGAGGAAATTCAAAGAGATGTTGGATAAAGGAATCATAAGGCTAAGCACCTCGCCATGTGGTTCACCCATAGTCTTTACACCGAAGAAATATGGGACTTGGCACATGTGTGTATCTTTTTGAGCTTTGAACAAAAGTATGTAAAAAACCATTACCCTCTTCCAAGAATAGACGATTTTCTTGATCAGCTGAAAGAAGCAAAGTTTTTCACTAAGTTATATTTACGAAGTGGATATCATCAAGTAAGAATTGCAGAAAGTGATATATGGAAAACTTCTTTCAAAACCAAACAAGGACTCTTTGAGTGGCTGGTTATGCCTTTGGTTTTATGTAATGCACTGGAAACTTTTATGTGAGTTATGGATAATGTTTTGCGACCATTCCTTGATGACTTTGTTATTTTGTACTAAGATGACATTTTAATTTTTAGCGAAACAAAAGAGGATCATGTCTTGCATGTAAATAGAGTTCTTGATATTTTGAAGAAAGAGAAATTGTTTCTTAAGATGCCAAAATTTGAGTTTCGAAAGACTTATTTGGTCTATTTGGGACATATTGTAGGAGGAGGAGAATTAAGGATTGACCCTTCCAAAGTGGAGGCCATTGTGAATTGGCCCACACCCAAAATAGTTACCTAGGTAATAAGTTTCTTAGGTGCAACTCAATATTGAAGGAAATGTATTGCTAACTTTTCTTCCATCATAGCTCCCATGCATGCAGTGAAAAGTGTGAAGAAAGGCTTCCAATGGCAAGGAAAATAGCAGAAAGCTTTCAAAGCTTTAAAAGAAAATATCACTTCAGCTCCAGTCCTTGCACTACCAAATTTGAGACATCCATTCGAGATACAAACCGATGCTAGTGACTATGCCATGGGTGCAGTCCTTTTCCAGCATGATAATCCTATCGCCTTTCATTCATAAAATTTCAATGGTGTTGTGAATAATTATCCTACATATGACAAAGAACTATATGCATTGGTACAAAGTGTCAAGAAGTGGAAAAACTACTTGATGGGTAAAGAGACTATTGTACACACCGATCACCAACCATTACAATACTTGTCGTCGCAAAAAAAATTGCAACAATTAAGAAATTTCAGGTGGATGGGATTTCTTCAAGAACTTCACTTGGTTATAAGGTACAAAAAGGTATATTCAATAGAGTTACAGATATGATTTCGAGACCAATCATTAGTGTTTCTACTTTACTCAAAAATGATTTTGTTGTACATGAGAGTTACATACAACAATATGCACATGACATTGATTTCCAAGATGTGTATGCTAGTTTGAGTGAAGGGAATCAAGTTGAAGAAAAATATTATCACATGCATAGAAATTTTTTGTTTCATTTGGGAAAGCTAAGTATTCCACAATGAAAGAGGCTAAGTGTCATGAGAGAATCGCATTCTTCTCTTATTGTTGGACACTTTGGGGTAAGAAAAATAATTGTGCATCTACAGAGGTACTATTATTGGCCTCACATGATAGATAGTGTGTCACATTTTATAAGGGGTTTTTCTACGTGTGCCACAAGTAAGCCTATTAATAGGAATATTGGATTGTACATGCCACTACCGGTACTATCAAGGCCATGGGAGAGCCTCTCCATGGACTTTGTTGGAGGTCTAACTATGTCAAGAAAGAAACATGATTATCTTTTTTTAGTTATGGATAGATTTAGTAAAATGTGTATACTTATGTCATTTAAGATAACAATTACTGTTCAACAAACTGTTGAACTTTATATTCAATATGTTTGGGTTCATTTTGGGTTGCCCACTTCTATTGTTAGTGACAGGGATTCTAGTTTCATTGAGAATTTTTGGTCAAATCTATGGAGAATGATGGACAAAAAATTGAAAAAGAGTACTGCTTTCAATCCACAAACAGATGGACAAACCAAAGTGGTGAACAGAAAAATTGGACATCTATTAAAAAGATATTTCATAAAACATCCCAAGTTGTGGAATGAAAAAATACATTATATTCAGCACGCTTACAGCCGAGCAAAACCATTAGCAGAATTTTGAGGTTTAAAATGGGCCTCCTAATGAAATAATAAAATAATAGCTAAACCAATAAAATAATATTTATGCATTTGAAATTCACTTTTTGCACCAAAATCCATGTAACCATAGCTAAATTCAATTCAAAAGTTGTACCAAAATAAAATTAATAAAAAATTTGTATTGATGTGGCTATAAATAAGAATGATTTTTTCAAGAAAAGTCATGCATTTGTCCTTTGTACTTAAATAACTTAAAATAAAAGATACAAATAAATTTATAAATTCTTAATTATATTATATGATATTAATTAAATTTATATTATTTAAATTGTATAATAACATGTAATTAATGTACTATATAAAAATAATATAATATAATATAATATAATATAGTATAATAAATGTATAGGGATATGCATTGTTTCTTTCAAGAAATATGATAATATTATTTTATTCAAAAATTGTGAAATGACATTTACTATGAGGACTTTACTTTGACTTTAAAAGTACTTAGAGCACTACCATGGTTAACCGTGAGTTTTTATCCACCATTTAGAATGTGACAAGTAAGTACTTTTAATTCAAGCAATGCCACCTCAATCATTAGGGATGATGTCATCCCCTAAAATGTGATTGGTTCTCATAAAGTGAATTTTGATTATATGTTTTCCTTAGGAGGCCCATTTTAGACCTCAGAATTCCCCTAATGCACTCTTCAACAAAAACCTCACCTTTTGAAGCATTCTTTGGGCATTCAACAAAATCGCTATTAGACTTCATCTTTGGGAAGGATGTTGTAGTTGATAGCCATAGTGATATTGATAAGGCTCAAAAGTTCATTGAGAAAATTCATATGATACATCAACAAGTTCAAGAACAACTTGAGAAAAGTCAAAGCAAATACAAAGAGAGGCATGAAAAACACCGGGTTGATCACAAGTTTCAAGAGGGAGATGAGGTATGGTTGCACATTAGCAAAGAAAGGATGCAAGGGGAAGGTAAAAAGCTCAAAACCATACGCTATGGTCCTTTCAAGATCATAAAAAAAAGTTGGTACTAATGCATTCCAACTTGATTTTCCTTCTTACATGAAAATGTATTCAATTGTTAATGTTGAAAACTTATTCTTGTATGAGCCTATTTTTATAGATGATCAAGGAAGTGATGTTCAGATGCTTTCTATTGAAGATTTCTCGCCGGAATTTCTGGATGAGCTCAAAGAAGATACAATTCTTGACAGGAGGAAAAGAGAATCAAAGAGGGGACGTGTTGACTACCTTTAAGTTGGGCTCAAAGGCACTAAACCAAGCAAGGAAAAATGGATGGAGATTGGAAAGGTGAGGGAGTTGTACCTTTATCTACTGAACAAGTAATCAAGTCTTTTGGGGTCCAAAAGCTTCCCAATGGGGTGGAATGATCAGGATTTTATAAATTTTGCTCAAAATTAAAAGTTACAGGATTGGGTTGAAATTAGGATGGTTTCATACATCTCATCTTCTTGATTCCGGCACCGTGAATGGTTCGAAAAACTGATGTCGTATGAGGAAGATATTGTATTATGATCGAAATGGTAAACAGGTAAAATTATGATAGTTTGACAAGGTTTGACTGGGATGCACAGTCAGAAAACTGGATGCACAGTCGGGAAAAAAGAGAATATTCCTTCCACCGGACCAGTCATTAGGGGAATTTTGAGGTCTAAAATGGGCCTCCTAAGAAAATTGTACAATCAAAATTCACTCTATGAGAACCAATCACATTTCAGGCGATGACATCATCCCTAATGGTTGATGTGGCATTGATTGAGTTAAGGGTACTACTTGTCACATTCTCAATGGTGGATAAAAAATCATGGTTAACCATGGTAGTGCTCTAAGTACTTTAAAGTCAATGTAAAGTAATAATAATAAATGTCATTTCACACTTTCTGAATAAAAATATATTATTGGCATTTCATATTTCTTGAAAGAAACAATGCATATCCCTATACATTTATTATATTATATTATATTTATATAGTATATTAATTACATGTTATTATACAATTTAAATAATATAAATTTTAATTAACAACATATAACATAATTAATAATTTATAAATTTATATTTATATTTTATTTTAAGTTATTTAAGTACAAAGGACAAATGCATTAGTTGTTCAAAGATAATGATTTTTTCTTGAAAATCTCATTCTTATTTACAGTCACATCAATACAATTTTTTTAGTAATTTTATTTTGGTACAACTTTTGAATTGAATTTAACTATGGTTACATGGATTGTGGTGCAAAAATTGAATTGAAAATTCATAAATATTTTTTAGCTGTTATTTTATTATTTCCTTAGGAGGCCCATTTTAGACCTCAAAACTCCCCTAATGCTTTGGTTGAAAAGTATCACTTTTCTATTGGGTACGGGTTGGAGGATCCAATGAGAGGGTGTCATGTGGCTAACCCTGAGGCCACCACGTGGCCTTGAAATTTCATTGTAAAATTTTATGTGAGGCCATAGGGCTCAACCCCCTGACCTCCCTCCGGGCACGCATACCATTTACTGTTCACTCTACACATGTTACTTAACCATATAAGGAGGCTGGTTCATTTTATTATGTATCGTAAATATGTTTGGGGGTTGCGAACCGTTAGCGATCGCTGATATATGTCACATGGATAATCGTCGATGCCAGCCAAATCGCGCGGTTAGATGAAACTCAACAACAAAGAACCATGCTTTAACCTTCAAAACCGCAATCCCAATGGGGTTTTCGCTAACCGCCAAGGCTTGTAACAGTTTGGGGGTGTGCATGTGGCCACCACCCAACCGTAACATTTAATACGCGGAAAATTTAGTGGAGGGGATAGGGGCATGCAAAATTTGGTGGTCTACCCTGATTTAACTCCAGCTAGCTAGAATTCTCCACATTTAGTGGAGTTTTCCTAGGAGATATTGGGAAAAAGTGTAGGAGGCTTAATTTTCGACCATTTTGAGTTAATGAAGAGTCATTTTTTACTAATTGGAGCATTCTGAGGCCATTGGTACAGATAAAAGAACTATTAGATAACTGTAACTACATGTAATAGTAAAATTTTGAGCATAATGAAAGATATACAAGCCATTGGGAGCTAGACCAGTAGATGTAGCCCAAGAGGAGTGAACTTCTTCATCATGCCCGTTGTGTAAATTTCATGTGGTGACTTATTTCTTTGATTTAAACAACTGTTTAGTGTTATTTATGCTTCTAATTCACTAAAATCATATATAAATAATGGCAAAATTCCTTAATCCTTATGCAAACTAATGAGTCAATTATGCACATGTTTTTAAAATTGAAAGACCCTTAGTATAGCAAAACTAATACAGTAATTTCAAATCATTTGCATAGTGATTGTCGTGACACTAATGAGATGAGTGATACGGTAATTGGTAAGGTTTTTTTGTGCGAAAGACAGAGTATGTGCGGGAGAACTGGGGTCTTTTGCATAGATATGTGTGCTTTGATATTAATGGGGGCACAAAGGGAGATAGTATCATTAATTTTTAAAAATTATCGTAATATTTGTACTATGAATTTACTTTTACTATGGAATATTAAATAAATTTTTTTTTTCAATCCATGTGACATGTGGTTACTGGGCACTGTTTTGTTAGTGCTCTCATCAATGATATTAGAATTGACTTGGTTGCATGTTTTTTCACAGGGAAGAACAAATATGCGATTGATATTATTAAGGAATATGTGTGGGAGAACTGAGGCTCTTTCGCAAGATTTGGGTGCTAAGTAAAATTTTCTTTGAATCTGTGTGAAGAAAAAGTCTCATGCGATAAAATGCAGAAGGCTTTCTTCACGGTTTATTAAAACAATAAATATACAATTCACTTTTTAAATTATTATTTAGGAATGTTTTTTGCAACTACAGAAGTAGTTGTGTGAAGCTTGTTGTTCAGAGGTAGCATGTGCAAAGTTACGAATATCAATGATTGATTGAAGGGCATTATTTGGTGCGGAAGTAGTTGTATGGACGAAGTTGTGCATGTGCGAAAGTTATGCAAAAGTTTTATGCAAAGTTTATTAAAATAATATTTATACAATTCTTTTTTTAAATTCTTATTTAGGGACATATTTTAGAACGTATGATTATTAATTAATATTAGTTTTGAATGTCAATAATTGAGGGAATTAATGAATGCGGAATTAGTTGTGCGGATGTTGTTTTGTGTGTGCATAAGTTATGCGGAGAACAAATGCATGTGAAAAATTTGTGCGGAATGAGGGAAGTGTAGAGGGATATTTTAATGATAATGTACTTTGATATTAGTAGTTTGTGTGGAGGAGAGGTGCTTATTTTATTATCAATAGATTTTACTGAATGTGAAAGTGCATACAATGAAATCTTGACATGTTTTCGCACCGAATGGACTGTGTTTTTTGAAGGTAGCATGTGGAGAACAAAGTTTTTGTCCAAAATTTGTTTTGAAACAAATCTTTTTTGCCCACGATATCTCGGACCCATGTTTATTAATATCAGTTTGAAATATCAATGAATGACGGAAGGGAATTTTTTAGTCGAGAAGTGGTTATACAAATGAAGCTGGCAGTGGTGGTTGTGCATAATAATTTTTTGTTCATAAATGAATTTGCTCTGCACTTATGTCGATATGAATTTATGCTATGTTGAATGCATACGAAAATAATGTTTCTATATTTGATGTTTTGGTGATTATGTCGTTTTCTTAATGTGTGAGCAAGTGTGTAATCGGTTAATTGACTATTGAGATGACTTGTATTTACATGTAGCTTTGATTTTGATTAATTATAGGACAAACATCCAGATGAAGAAAATTTTCGATGGAAGCTTTATCTTTGTAGCATGTTCTAGATGCACAATAGTGGCATGTGGTGATTTAATATCAGTTTCAAATGTCAATCACTGAGTGTGGAATTAGTTGTGCACACGAAGTTGTGTGAAGGTGGTTGCTGATGTGTTAATTTTTTGCGAAATGAGTGAAGCGCATGGGAATATTTTAATTGGAATGTGTTTTGATATTAGTATATTGTGCACAAAAGTAGTGCTAAATTTAATATTAATATATTTTTCAGAGCACGAAAATTTATGCAATGAAAGCTTGAGAGGATTTTTCACATAATGGATTGTGTTGTTGGGAGGTAACTAGTTCAAGAACAACTGCTTTGTCCAACATTTATTTGAGTGAATGGTTACTGCTCATGATATCTGAGAACCATGTTTATTAATATCAATTTTAAATGTCAATGAATAAAGAAGGAAGTTTTTCATAATAGATTTTTGTGCCTAAATGTATTTGCTTTATTTGTGTTATGTTGAAAGTATACAAAAATCATGTTTTTAGATTTGATCTTTTGGTGTTTATGTGGTTTTTCTAATAGGTAGGTGTGTAGTTGATTAATTGAATGATGAATTGAATTGTGAGATGAATTAAGGATAAACACCGTGATTTAATAAAATTCAAAAGGATACTAATTCGTTGAGTCATGGGAAACTGCATTGAAAAGGAAACGACAAATTTTTCAAAGACAATGAGTGTGCTACATGGGCACTAGATCAGGCACGGACATGGTCAAATCGTTAGAACGTGAGAGAGAAGAACTATTGACAAGCTTATTGGGTCCAAATATGGGGATTTTTTAGAATTTTACTCCTGCAAAAATTCACTTGAACAAATGTAACAAAATTTAATAGAGATAAATTATTAATATAAGAGAAATAATGATAAAAAATATATATTTGCAATACATATATTAGAAGTCCAAAATTATCACTGTAAATTTATTTGATATTTTTATTCTTTAGTCCACTCTAGTTTATCAAATGCATAAATAAATAAATATACAAAGATTGAAGGTATCTTGAATATCTATGCTAAGAATATGAATATTTCAGAATGTATGACCAATTGAATGAGTCACACGGTTCACATGTTATGGATGTAAAACAAGCTAATTTCCCATATATGGACGCCGTAGTCTAACTAGCCAGAGGAATCGCCCTGAAAATCATGAAAATTCCGATAAGATTTTCAGAAAATCCGGCAGGAATTTTTCTAAATCCATGTTATAACTATCAAAGTTTAATATTTTGGGTGTCCTACAGGTTTTTGGTGGTGCTGAATCCATTTCCAATGTCAAAATCAAGATTCAAACACTGTTTCTGCAAGATTTTTTAAATTTTTTTGGCCTAGATTCCGGCCAATTTTGACCGTCCGGGCCATTCCTCCGGCTCGCTAGTTTACAGGTTTTCTATCATCGAGTTGTCTTTAGTGCGATTTCTTAGATGTTTTTCTAGTGGATTTTTTCTGTCCGATTTCCCTAAAATCCGAGATGAATTTATTGAAATCACAATCTTGATGGGTAACCCCTACACAATCGAAGTGAACTAGGGGTATTTTCAGGGTGCTGAACCCATATATACAGTAAAAAAACCAGTTTAAATAACACAAATCAAGATTTCACCTCAAATTTTTCCGCCTGATTCAGGTTCTGGAAAGTCCAAAAAGTTGCACTAAAAACAACTACATCGGCGAGCTATCTTTAGTGCGATTTTTTGGATGATTTTCCGTTGGATTTTTTCTGTCTAATTTCTCTAAAATTGGGAATGAATTTATTGAAATGAGAAGCTTTATGGGTAACCCGTACACAATCAAAGAGCCCTAAGGGTTTTTCAAGGTGCTAAATCCATATATACAGTCAAAAAACCAGTTTGAATGACACAAAACAAATTTTCACCTCAAATTTTTCTGCTTGATTCAGGCACCAGAAAGCCCAAAAAGTCGCACTAAAAACAACTCCATCAAAGAGTGGTCTTTAGTGGGAATTTTTGGATGTTTTTCGGATGGAAATTTTTTGTCTAATTTCTCTAAAATCCAACATGAATTTATTGAAATTACAAGCTTGATGAGTAGCCTCTGCACAGTCGAGGTGCCCTAGGGCTTTTTCAGGGTGCTGAATCCATATATATAGTCAAAAACCCGTTTAAATAATACAAATCAAGATTTCACCTAAACATTTTCCACTTGATTCGGGCACTCGAAAGTCCAAAAAGTCGCACTAAAGACAACTCCATCGGCGAGTTGTCTTTAGTGCCACTTTTTGAATGTTTTTCCAGTAGTATATTTTCTGTCTAATTTCTCTAAAATTCGGCATGAATTTATTGAAATCACAAGCTTAATGGGTAACCCCTACACTGTAATGTACCTCTATTACCACAACAATTTTTTTTTTTTTGTTCCATTAATAGTTTATACCCTAGAATGTATTAATTAAACTTATGCATTGAATCCGGTTAAGATCCTCATGTTAAGGTTAAATTGTCTTTCCCAACTATATACTTGGGTGTGGCCATATAATATATATATATCCCTAAATTATGCCACATGACATAATTTCCAACATATGTTAAATGCCAATTCCATAGAACTTATATATATGCATGTCACAATATATATTTTTGATTTATATGCATCGAGGACACTCCTCCCATACCACGCGCTAATCAAAGGATTTGCGTAGGCCTTAACCATGGTAGTGAAGAAACCTTGGCATATGCATAATACAACACGATGGGTTTAGATGTATCTATCATATGGGTATAACGAAGGGTCTATTGAAATGCAACCATACCTAACCGAGATCAATTTCTATTGAACCATAATTTAATACAGATGTTATTTCAATTTGCAACCATACGGAATTACATATGTTTCGTTCTGAACTCTGCTCGAGATTTCGAGGGCATCATTGCGCTCTACGTATGTTGATTTGGCCTGATCCTTGACATTTAAGTCTGGAGTACCAACTGGTTAAAGGCTGTGCCACCTCGGATTTACTTCACATGACTTGTTCGTTTGAAACGACGCTATTCATTGTTCGAGGCTATGGTTTATTAACTGATGTCGTAGTACTCTACCTACCTATGAATTTAATTGTGCCCATCCCACCGAGTTGTTTATCCCCATGACAATCGTTGTGATGAGGACAAGTGTATGGCGCATGGCAGTTTAGGGTTTATAGACCTGGATTCCGGTTGATATTTAATTCACCCATGGCTTAACTGTGTTCTTTTCTTGCGTTCCGAATGAGTACCGCGGCCATCCCATAGCTTGGCACATCGATGCAGGAGTCACGTTTTCTTTGCAGAGAGGGTTCTTCCCTTCTGTTCTCCCTACACCATGGCTCGGCCTGTTGAGGTCGTTGTCTCCAGTTAACTAAAGCTCTGAACTCGTGGGTACCTTGGACCTTCACGTAGGTAATATGTTGTTTGGGGTTTTTGTTTTTAGTTTGATAACAATTTACCAGAATCATATTTATATTCCTAAATCGTTCCAGTCTTTTTCACCACGCGTTTGTTGCAGTGGCTATGAATTTTTTCGAGTGAACCAATTTTGTTTGCAGTTAACAAACTTCGTCTCCATTTCGTGGTTTCATCTTCGTGCCTGGGCATTTCACAGAAGAGCTTTTGCTTCCAAATCTTTTAGCGTTCAGGTAATGGTTTTTTGTCCCATCGACTCTGGTCACGCATTTTTTTTGTTTTGTTGTGTGCCACGGGCGGTAGCCTTCCAGTTTATGGGGTTCGCAATAGCGATACCTGACTATTTTACATTAGTACCCATTGTTTGGAATTTCTATACGTATTTGACTCTTACTGCCTTCGCATTCTTGTGAGTTTCTAACACCTCTCCTCGGTTATGTGCAGGAGCCAGATCCTATTCGTTGAGGTGAAGTTTTTGTTCCTTATGTATAAACTAGTTTCTGTAACGCGGGTTTCACGCGCAGTTTGTCTCACGTACTAATTTGAACTTCTCCTCATACCTACAGGTCGGTATTCGTAGAATTCTACTATTACGATAGCTTCCAGATGAATGCTTGATGGCAAGACATCGATTCCTGAAATTTTCATGATGGAACGATGCCATCATTGCTCGCTATAGATTTTTGATTTCATTAATTTGCAGACACATAATGGATAAACTTTGATGCAAACTTGTATTGAGGACTGTGTTTATTGCCGTCTGCCTTTTTAGTACTGTTTAGTTTTATTCGACATTTATGCCGAGACTCTTTAACCTTCAGATGCTACTTTTTGGGCGTAGACAGTGATTATCGATGTCGGATAAAAAAATATATAGGTCTGTTGTATATTCTAGTCACTGTGTTTTTGATTGAATGCTTGGCATATGATATTTGTTTCGTTTTTATGTAGATGAAATATGATAGGAAATGTGGAAAGCCTTGATTTATTTATTGTTTTCCATTCTAGACTTGTTTTATTTCTATAATGTTTTCTTCTGTTGATATGATATACGAACTTCTCGTATTTCCAGAAGGTCTGTAGAGTTAATACAATTCAATATCTACTGTAGGCTTGCGGTTGTGATTTTTGTATGGAAAATGATATAATGTATGTCAGCCTCTGGGTATATTTACCTGGTCTATTACTGTGTTTACTTCTATGTTGCTATCATAAATTTATCACATGTATTCATAATAATACACCGAAATTGATGCATGTAATATTCAATAATGTTTTATAGTTGCGAAATAAAAATTGGTCATATTAATCTTTTAATCTCAGGTATAACTAGAATTTAAGATGACAGGCACATGCCCCCTGGGGTGTATAATTTCTGCCTTACAACACATGTATGCACTATATTTCTGAACTGAATAAGTTTTCCACGGATTTCCTTACAGTTTTAGTAACTAGAATTTGAGTACTTTGTATTATGGCTATATTCTTCCATGTATTTACAAAATGTTTATTTGTACAACCATGATCTATTTTAAATATATCCATGATGAATTTTCTGAATTTATCTCCATTGGAGAATCTGTTCAGGGTGTTTCAGTAGCACTAATTTGTACAGACAGTGACATTGGTTTGTTTCTATAATTGTTTTTCTGAGAATCTGGAGTATTCCATTCTAATAATTACTTAAGTTTTTATAATTTTGTTTCTCGAATCCCCCTGGGATATTTCTTTTGTACAGTATCTCCAGATTTAGACCCAGGTTGGGTTTAGACATTTTGGTGGATGCTATCCCAGGCTATTGTTCTTACTACCATACAGAAGATAGAAGATTTGCTTCTGCTATTTACTTATGTTAAAAGTAAGAACACTACAGACTCCAACAATTTTTCCTTTCTCTGCCATTTGGGTTGAAGAACCCATTCCTACTATCCCTTTCTTATTTATTGAAGCAGATTAAAGTTACAAATAAAATTCATCTTACCATAATTACCATTACTCATAATAAATATTGATAGGCCAGAATTGACTATAATTGAATTTCTTATCTACCATTACCCAGCATACAACATCTACACCTCTAATATAGAGTAGTTAATTATATGTAGCAGTTCATACTGCAGAAGTAAAATCCCTGGGTCATTTTAAATACATACCACTCATGCAGTAGACCAACCTCCCAACCGTAGAGTTCTATTTCTCTCCTAGAACTCACCCCCGAGCTGAGACCACCTCCACCATAGATCAACAACCCCTTGATCTGTTTAGGAGCAGCTTATTTAAGCTAATAGTTCCCCAAAACCTGTTTCTAATTCTGCGTCCAGAATAGCAGGATGCTTTTCTTCCTGTTTGCCTAGGCTTCCCATTTTTGGGATTCTTTAAAGCTTCTTTATGCTTTCCCTCAGCTTTTCCAGCTTTTTACCTCTTCCCAACTACTTTCCTCATCATTGGGGAAATTTAGATTCTTCCTCAAAATCTAAATTAGAAATAATTCCTTCCAAGGATTTTTTTTTGAAGGAATTTGGGGGAATAGTTGCCTTATCCATCCTCATGGATTTAGCACGATGATCTCCAAATTTCATTTTTGGTAATCCTGGAATGCAGTGCCTTTATTAATTCTCAATTATGAATGTTCAATTACATTCTGATTCATTTAATCCTTTGGTCCTCCCCTTAGGATTAAGTTCAAATGTCTAACTTTGTTCTTCATAAATGGGAGTGTTATATTCCCTACTAAAATATTTAAATGTCTACATAAATTATTGTTATTTAACTACTAGAGTTCATTTCTTAAACAAAAATGGATATCTCTCCATCATTTCAGCTTCTCTTTCCCAAGTAGCTTCTTCAGCAGTAAAGTGTTTCCACTGCACTTTTACTCTGGCTATTGTTCTGTTTCGCAATTCAATTTCTTCCCGCTCCAATATTTGAAGCGGTTCTGGCAGAAATTCCCCTTCTGGTTCCACCTGTACAACATTCCAATCAACTATGTGAGAAGCATCATGCACATATATTTTTAATAATGAAACATGAAACACATCATGAACTCTAACATGGTGTGGTAAGGCCAGTTTGTAAGCCACTGGTCCCACCCTTTCTAAGACTTCAAAAGGACCACAGTATCTGGGGGCCAATTTGGCACAACTTCCAGCATAAAGTGTGCTCTTTTTGGGATTAATACGCAAATACACATGATCTCCCACTTTGAAATCGCGATGCACTCTCTTCTTATCAGCATAGATTTTATGTCGATCTTGTGCTGCCTGAATGTTTCTTTGTATATGTTTTACAATTCTCTCCATCTCTTGTAACGCATCAGGTCCCAACATTAGTTTATCCTCGGGTTGACTCCAGCTCAAAGGAGTACGACACTTCCTTCCGTACAGTGCCTCAAACAGACTCATTTTGATTGAGGATTGGTAGATGTTGTTATAAGCAAATTCAGCTAAGTGCAAATACTCCTCCCACTTTCATGGTCTGTCCATCACATACATTCTCAGCATATCCTCCAAAATTTGATTAGTCCTTTCTGTTTGCCCATCGGTCTGAGGGTGATAGGCAGTACTAAAATTCAACTTAGTACCCATCCCTCCAAACAATCCTTTCCAAAATGCTGCTGTAAACTTAACATCTCGGTCTGATACAATTACTTTTGGAACCCCATGAAGCCTTACTACCTCCTTCAGAAACACATTCGTTACTTGAGCTGTCCCAAAGGTAGATTTCAATGGTATAAAGGGGGCAGCTTTTGTGAGAGTGTCTACTACTACCATTACAGAATCATGTTGATATTTGGTTTTGGGTAACCCTGTTATAAAGTCCATGGAAACTGTGTCCCATTTCCATTCTGCTATTGGCAAAGGGTTTAAAAGACCTGCTGGATGTTGATGTTCAACTTTGACTAGTTGACATTCCATGCACTTACTTAAGTATTCTGCCACATCTTTCTTCATTCCTGGCCAGAACAATTTCTTTTTCAGGGCTGTTAACATTTTCTGATATCCTGGATGTCCTGCATATGGCTGTTTGTGATATTCATCCAAAATTTCTCTTTTTAAGGACTCTACCTTTGGAATATAGAACCTGTTTTTATAGTATAGCAGCCCTTTTTGGTTTTGAGTGAAATCAGTTTTCTCCTTTTTCTGCAGTTTCACCAAGAGTGTTTCATAGTTTGGATCTTGATTTGCTGTTGTTTTTACCAATTCTTCTACTTCGATCTTTGCACTAATTCCAAGGCTGTTTATATTCTGGCAAGCATTCCTGCTTAATTCATCAGCAACTTTATTCTCTTTTCCCTTGATATGTTTTATGTCCATATCAAATTCACTTAAAAAGGACAACCATCTAGCTTGCCTTGCATTCAGATCAGTTTGGGAAAAGAAGTATTTGAGACTAATGTGATCAGTCATCAAGATAAAAATTTTCCCAAGGAGATAGTGTCGCCACATCTTCAAAGCATGGATAACAGCTGCTAATTCCAAATCATAGGCACTATAATTCTATTCATGTATTTTCAATTTTTGAGATTCATAGGCAATAACTGAGTTTTCCTGCAACAGCTTTCCTCCCAGCCCCTCTCTGCAAGCATCGGTACACACCACAAATTCCTTATCAGGATCTGCAATCTTCAGTATAGGGGCTGATGTAAGTTTTGTTTTAATTGCTCAAAACTGACTTGACATTTTTCAGTCCATACGAACTTAACACCCTTTCTCTGCAATGACGTGATGGGATTTTCTATAGCAGAAAATCTCTCCACAAATCTGCGATAATAACCTGCCATCCCCATGACTGACCTTACTGCTGAAACATCAGTTGGGACTGGCCATTCTTTAATGGCTTTTATCTTTTCAGGGTCAACTGCAAAGCCTTTTTTAGAAATAACATCACCCAGATATTGAATTTTTATCTTTATAGAATTCACATTTGCTGAACTTGGCATATAACTGGTTTTATTTTAAAGTATGCAACACTATTCTCTAGTGTTCTTGATGTTCATCTTCATTTTTGGAGTAGACTAAGATATCATCTATGAACACAAGAACAAATTTGTCCAAATACTTATTTAACACACTGTTCATCAGACACATAAACGTGGCAGGGGCATTTGTCAATCCAAAAGGTAAGACTACAAATTCATAGTGTCCATACCGGGTTCGAAAAGTTGTTTTGCTGATGTCTTCTTCCTTGATTCTGAGCTAGTGATATCCAGTTCTTAAGTCAATCTTCGAAAAGACTGAGGCCCCTCTCACCTGGTCAAAAATATCATCAATTCTAGGGAGCGGATATCTATTTTTAATGGTCAACTTGTTTAGTTGATGATAATCAATGCACATCCTGAAAGTTCCATCTTTCTTTTTCACGAATAAGACTGGTGCTCCCCAAGGAGACACACTTGGTCTAATGTAACCTTTATCTAATAATTCTTGCAATTGCATCTTCAGCTCCATAAGTTTAGGAGGGCTCATTCCGTAGGGGGCTCGGGAAACAGGTGTTGCTCTCGGCACCAAATCTATGGTAAAATCAATTTCTCTTTTAGGGGGAAGATGAGGAATCTCATCTGGAAAAACTTCCTTAAATTCCCTTACCACCGGCAACTGCTTCAACAGATCTTCTCCAGTTTTCTGTTCTACTTCTTCCACATGTACTGCATAAACTTGGTATCCTTTTCTAGCTGTTCGTTTTAATTGTAGTGAAATGTTGTCTTACGAAAATGGATTTTGTTTTATTTAGAGTAAAGGTTTCCCTTCTTCATCCACACAATGCGAGGTTTTATCCTTGAATTCATAGGCTGCTTATAAAGCCCAATCCATTCCTATCAGCAAGTCATAGGATCCTAATGGCAGTATGTTCAGAGTTACTTCTGTTGAAAAACCATTTAATTGAATGGCTGTTTTGGGAAATTTATGGGTTACTTTTCTCTTAGTCCCAGTGTCCAGCTGTACCAACCATGACTGCTGAAATTTTTCAGGTTTGATTTTACATTTTTCTACAACTCCAGGACTAATGTAACTTAAATAAGCACTTGGATCAATCAAAACTCGCTTGTTTAGGTGAGAAATCTCATTTCCACCATGGTTATTAATTCTTGCTTTTGGTGCCATGTTATGATGGTTAGTATATTTAAATATGCTGTACTTTTGTAGCTGCTTGCTCTCTTAAAGTCATATGAATGTTTCTATGGGAATAGCCCCTCAACAGATGGGATTCTCCACAGCCCAACATTTCAAGGGTTCCTTCATTCTGACTGTTCTTTCCTTTTTATTTTCCCCCTCTATTTGTTTTGAAGCCACCTGGGATTGAGTAGTTTGGCTCTCTTTGGGTTTATTAAACTTTTTCCGCAGATGATCTCTGCCAAAATTCTTTAAATATGCTGGTTTCTGTCTTTTTCCCTTAAACTCCCCCTTGTTCAGCCTTTCCTTTAAACTGCTGATAGCATAGTCTCGCTTTTCTAACAGCTTCGTCCATTGTCTTTTGGTTTTCAAACTCAATTTTCTCTTTGTATACTGTAGGCAAGCAGTTCAGAAACCTTTGTACTTTTTCCTTTTCTTCCCTAATGTAGGGTACATATCTCAACATGTTTGTAAACTTAGTAACAAACTCATCAATAGTGAGCTGTCCTAGTCTAAGTTCATGGAATTCTTTTGCTTTATCATCATAATATCACTCATTCAAATAATGATTTTTGAACTTAGCCTGGAAATCCTCCCAAGTAACTGTCTTTTCATCAATGGCATGCACCATTTTTGTCTCCTCCCACCACAAGGTAGCTTTACCTTGTAGCTGGTAAACAACGAATTTGGCTTTCAGATTTCTCTCATACTCATAAACTTGGAAATACTTAATCATGTTCAGCAACCAAGCTTCAGCATCTTCCTCCTTCTCCCCATCATAGGAGGGAGGTTTGATCTTTCGGAATTCTTCTACGATTGTCTTTACATTTATATTGATGTAAAACATCTGTCATCTTGTATCGATTCTTCATCTTCCTCTTTACGGAACCTTAAGCACTTCTGTGAGCGTTCAGGAAGTGAGTTCTACGATGAGCTTTTCACTGCTCCTTACGCTGAGCAGTGTTCATTCGCTCACCAGTTCGGCCAATTGTCGTTGCAACGTGTGCGACATAGTCATCAAAGGAGTTGGTGTCGGTTTATGAACCAAACTCATCACGCAGATCCACATAAATTTCTCCACCTTCAGCCATTTTAGCACCACTGTATACACTCAGAATATTGATCAGTAACATTGAAAAAAAACAATCTCTGCAACATTCATTTATAAAATAACATTCAGAATTCAGTGAGCACAATCATAACAGCCCAGTTTTATAACTTGGGCTCTGATACCATTTGTAATGTACCTCTATTACCACAACAATTTTTTTGTTTGTTTGTTTGTTTTGTTAACAGTTTATACCCTAGAATGTATTATTTAAACTTATGCATTGAATCCGGTTAAGATCCTCATGTTAAGGTTAAATTGTCTTTCCCCAACTCTACACTTGGGTGTGGCCATATAATATATATATATATATCCCTAAATTATGCCCCTTGACATAATTTCCCACATATGTTAAATGCCAATTCCATAGAACTTATATATATACATGTCACAATATATATTTTTGATTTATATGCATCGAGGACACTCCTCCCATACCACACGCTAATCAAAGGATTTGCGTAGGCCTTAATCATGGTAGTGACGAAACCTTGGCATATGCATAATACAATACGATGGGTTTAGATGTATATATCATATGGGTATAACGAAGAGTCTAATGAAATGCAACCATACCTAACCAAGATCAATTTCTATTGAACCATAATTTAATACAGATGTTATTTCAATTTGCAACCATATGGAATTACATATGTTTCGTTTTGAACTCTGCTCGAGATTTCGAGGGCATCATTGTGCTCTGCGTACGTTGATTTGGCCTGATCCTTGACATTTAAGTCTGGAGTACCAACTGGTTAAAGGCTATGCCACCTCGGATTTACTTCACATGACTTGTTTGTTTGAAACGACGCTATTCACTGTTCGAGGCTATGGTTTATTAACTGATGTCGTAGTACTCTACCTACCTCTGAATTTAATTGTGCCCATCTCGCTGAGTTGTTCATCCCCATGAAAATCGTTGTGATGAGGACAAGTGCATGGCGCATGGCGGTTTACGATTTATAGACCTGGATTCCAGTTGATATTTAATTCACCCATGGCTTAACTGTGTTCTTTTCTTGTGTTCCGAACGAGTACCGCGGCCATCCCATAGCTTGGCACATCGATGCAAGAGTCACATTTTCTTTGCAGAGAGGGTTCGTCCCTTCTGTTCTCCCTACGCCATGGCTCGGCCTGTTGAGATCGTTGTCTCCAGTTGACTGAAGCTCTGAAATCGTGGGTACCTTGGACCTTCACGCAGGTAATATGTTGTTTGGGGTTTTTGTTTTTATTTTGATAACAATTTACCAGAATCATATTTATATTACTAAATCATTCCAGTCTTTTTCACGACGCGTTTGTTGCAGTGGCTATGAATTTTTTCGAGTGAACCAATTTTGTTTGCAGTTAACAAACTTCGTCTCCAGTTTGTGGTTTCATCTTGGTGCCTGTGCGTTTCGTAGAAGAGATTTTGCTTCCAAATCTTTCGGTGTTCAGGTAATGGTTTTTCGTCCCATCGACTCTGGTCACGCATTTTTTTTGTTTTGTTGCATGCCACGGGTGGTAGCCTTCCAGTTTATGGGGTTCGCAATAGCGATACCTGAATATTTTACATCAGTACCCATTGTTTGGAATTTCCATACGTATTTGAATCTTACTGCCTTCGCATTCTTGTGAGTTTCTAACACCTCTCCTCGGTTATGTGCAGGAGCCAGATCCTATTCGCTGAGGTGAAGTTTTCGTTCCTTATGTATAAACTAGTTTCTGCAACGCGGGTTTCTCGCACAGTTTGTCTCACGTAATAATTTGAACTTCTCCTCATATCTACAGGTCAATATTCATAGCATTCTACTATTGCGATAGCTTCCAGATGAATTCTTGATGGCAAGACATCGATTCCTGAAATTTTCATGATGGAACGATGCCATCGTTGCTCGCTATAGATTTTTGATTTCATTAATTTGCAGACATATAATGGATAAACTTTGATGCAAACTTGTATTGAGGACTGTGTTTATTGACGTCTGCCTTTTTAGTACTGTTGAGTTTTATTTGACATTTATGCCGAGACTCTTTAACATTCAGATGCTTCTTTTTGGGCATAGATAGTGATTATTGATGCCGGATAAAAAAATATATATGTCTGTTGTATATTCTAGTCACTGTGTTTTTGATTGAATTCTTGGCATACAATATTTGTTTTGTTTTGATGCAGATGAACTATGATAGGAAATGTGAAAAGCCTTGATTTATTTATCATTTTCCATTCTAGACTTTTTTTATTTCTATAATGTTTTCTTTTGTTGATATGACATACGAACTTCCCGTATTTCCAGAAGGTCTATAGAGTTAATACAATTCAATATCTACTGTAGGCTTGCGGTTGTGATTTTCGTATGGAAAATGATATAATGTATGTCAGCCTCTGGGTATATATAACTGGTCTATTACTATGTTTACTTCTGTGTTGCTATCATAAATTTATCACATGTATTCAGAATAATACACCGAAATTGATGCATGTAATATTCAATAATGTTTTATAGTTGCAAAATAAAAACTGGTCATATTAATCTTTTAATCTCAGGTATAACTAGAATTTAAGATGACAGGCACATGCCCCCTGGGGTGTATAATTTCTTCCTTACAACACATGTATGCACTATATTTTTGAACTGAATAAGTTTTCCACGGATTTCCTTACAGTTTTAGTAACCAGAGTTTGAGTACTTTGTATTATGGCTATATTCTTCCATGTATTTACAAAATGTTTATTTGTACAACCATGATCTATTTTAAATATATCCATGATGAATTTTCTGAATTTATCTCCATTGGAGAATATGTTCATGGTGTTTCAGTAGCACTAATTTGTACAGACAGTGACATTGGTTTGTTTCTATAATTGTTTTTCTGAGAATCTGGAGTATTCCATTCTAATAATTACTTAATTTTTTATAATTGTGTTTCTTGAATCCCCCTGGGATATTTCTTTCGTACAGTATCTCCAGATTTAGACCTAGGTTGGGTTTAGACATTCTGGTGGATGCTATCCCAGGCTATTGTTCTTACTACCATACAGAAGGTAGAAGATTTGCTTCTGCTATTTACTTCTGTTAAAAGTAAGAACACTACAGACTCCAACAATTTTTCCTTTCTCTGCCATTTGGGTTGAAGAACCCATTCCTACTGTCCCTTTCTTATTTATTGAAGCAGATTAAAGTTACAAATAAAATTCATCTTACCATAATTACCATTACTCATAATAAAGACTGATAGGCCAAAATTGACTATAATTGAATTTCTTATCTACCATTACCCAGCATACAACATCTACACCTCTAATATAGAGTAGTTAATTATATGTATCCAATTCATACTGCAGAAGTAAAATCCCTGGGTGATTTTAAATACATACCACTCATGCAGTAGACCAACCTCCCAACCGCAGAGTTCTATTTCTCTCCCAGAACTCACCCCTGAGCTGAGACCACCTCTACCATAGATCAACAACCCCTTGATCTATTTAGGAGCAACTTATTTATGCTAATAGTTCCCCAAAGCCTATTTCTAATTCTGTGTCCAGAATAGTAGGATGCTTTTCTTCCTGTTTGCCTCGGCTTCCCATTTTTGAGATTCTTTAAAGCTTCTTTATGCTTTCCCTCAGCTTTTCCAGCTTTTTACCTCTTCCCAACTACTTTCCTCATCATTGGGGAAATTTAGATTCTTCCTCAAAATCTAAATTAGCATTAATTCCTTCCAAGGATTTTTGAAGGATTGTGGGGAATAGTTTCCTTATCCATCCTCATGGATTTAGCAAGTGATCTCAAATCTCATTTTTGGTAAACATGCATACCAGTACTTTATTCATTTTCTCAAATTGAATATTAAATTACATTCACAATTCATTCATCCTTTGGGGTCCACTCCCCTTAGGATTAAAGTTCAAATGTCTAACTTTGAAATTTCAACACATAAATTGGGGGTGTTACATATTCCCCCTCTAAAAATAAACACCGTCCTCAGTGTTGTTATTTAACTACTAGAGTTCATTTCTCAAACAAAAATGGATGTTTCTCCATTATTTCAGCTTCTCTTTCCCAAGTAGCTTCTTCAGCAGTAAAGTGCTTCCACTGCACTTTTACTCTGGCTACTGTTCTATTTCGCAATTCAATTTCTTCCCGCTCCAATATTTGAAGCGGTTCTGGCAGAAATTCCCCTTCTGGTTCCACCTGTACAACATTCCAATCAACTATGTGAGAAGCATCATGCACATATCTTTTTAATAATGAAACATGAAACACATCATGAACTCTAACATGGGGTGGTAAGGCCAGTTTGTATGCCACTGGTCCCACCTTTTCTAAGACTTCAAAAGAACCACAATATCTAGGAGCCAATTTGGCACAACTTCCAGCATAAAGTGTGCTCTTTTTGGGTTTAATATGCAAATACACATGATTTCCCACTTTGAATTCTCGATGCACTCTTTTCTTATCAGCATAGCTTTTCTGGCGATCTTGTGCTGTCTTGATGTTTCTTTGTATTTTTTTTACAATTTTCTCCATCTCTTGTAATGCATCAGGTCCCAACATTAGTTTATCCTCTGGTTGACTCCAGCTCAAAGGAGTACGACACTTCCTTCCATACAGTGCCTCAAACGGACTCATTTTGATTGAGGATTGGTAGTTGTTGTTATAAGCAAATTCAGCTAAGTGCAAATACTCTTCCCACTTTGATGGTCTGTCCATCACATACATTCTCAACATATCCTCCAAAATTTGATTAGTCCTTTCTGTTTTCCCATCAGTCTGAGGGTGATAGGCAGTACTAAAATTCAACTTAGTACCCATCCCTCCAAACAATCCTTTCCAAAATGCTGCTGTAAACTTAACGTCTCGGTCTGATACAATTACTTTTGGAACTCCATGAAGCCTTACTACCTCCTTCAGAAACACATTCGCTACTTGACCTGTCCCAAAGGTGGATTTTGCTGGTATAAAGTGGGCAGCTTTTGTGAGAGTGTCTACTACTACCATTAGAGAATCATGTTGATATTTGGTTTTGGGTAACCCTGTTATGAAGTCCATGGAAACTGTGTCCCATTTCCATTCTGCTATTGGCAAAGGGTTTAACAGACCTGGTGGATGTTGATGTTCAACTTTGAATAGTTGACATTCCATGCACTTACTTAAATATTCTGCCACATCTTTCTTCATTCCTGGCCAAAACAATTTCTTTTTCAGGGCTGTTAACATTTTCTGATATCATGGATGTCCTGCATATGGCTGTTTGTGATATTCATCCAACATTTCTCTTTTTAAGGACTCTACATTTGGAATATACAACCTGTTTTTATAATATAGCAGCCCTTTTTGGTTTTGAGTGAAATCAGTTTTCTCTTTTTTCTGTAGTTTCACCAAGAGTGTTTCATAGTTTGGATCTTGATTTGCTGCTATTTTCACCAATTCTTCTACTTCGATCTGTGCACTACTTCCAAGGCTGTTTATATTCTGGCAAGCATTCCTGCTTAATGCATCAGCAGCTTTATTCTCTTTTCCGTTGATATGTTTTATGTCCATATCAAATTCACTTAAAAAGGACAACCATCTAGCTTGCCTTGCATTCAGATCAGTTTGGGAAAAGAAGTATTTGAGACTAATGTGATCAGTCATCAAGATAAACTTTTTCCCAAGGAGATAGTGTCGCCACATCTTCAAAGCATGGATAACAGCTGCTAATTCCAAATCATAGGCACTATATTCTATTCATGTATTTTCAGTTTTCGAGATTCATAGGAAATAACTGAGTTTTCCTGCAACAGGACTCCTCCCAACCCCTCTCTGCAAGCATCGGTACACACCACAAATTCCTTATCAGGATCTGCAATCTTCAGTATAGGGGCTGATGTAAGTTTTGTTTTAATTGCTCGAAACTGACTTGACATTTTTCAGTCCATACGAACTTAACACCCTTTCTCTTCAATGACGTGATGGGATGTTCTATAGCAGAAAATCTCTCCACAAATCTACGATAATAGCCTGCCATCCCCATGACTTACCTTACTGCTGAAACATCAGTTGGGACTGGCCATTCTTTAATGGCTTTTATCTTTTCAGGATCAACTGCAAGGCCTTTTTCAGAAATAACATGACCCAGATATTGAATTTTTATCTTTATAGAATTCACATTTGCTGAACTTGGCATATAACTGGTTTTCTTTTAAAGTCTGCAACACTATTGTCAAGTGTTCTTGATGTTCATCTTCATTTTTGGAGTAGACTAAGATATCATCTATGAACACAAGAACAAATTTGTCCAAATACTTATTTAACACACTGTTCATCAGACACATAAACGTGGCAGGGGCATTTATCAATCCAAAAGGTAAGACTACAAATTCGTAGTGTCCATACCGTGTTCGAAAAGCTGTTTTGCTGATGTCTTCTTCCTTGATTCTGAGCTGGTGATATCCAGTTCTTAAGTCAATCTTCGAAAAGACTGAGGCCCCTCTCACCTGGTCAAAAAGATCATCAATTCTAGGGAGCGGATATCTATTTTTAATGGTCAACTTGTTTAGTTGACGATAATCAATGCACATCCTGAAAGTTCCATCTTTCTTTTTCACGAATAAGACTGGTGCTCCCCAAGGAGACACACTTGGTCTAATGTAACCTTTGTCTAATAATTCTTTCAATTGCATCTTCAGCTCCATCAGTTCAGGAGGTTCATTCTGTAGGGAGCTCGGGAAACAGGTGTGGCTCCCGGCACCAAATCTATGGAAAAATCAATTTCTCTTTTAGGGGGAAGATGAGGAATCTCATCCGGAAAAAATTCCTTAAATTCCCTTACCACCGGAAACTCATTCAACAAATCTTCTCCAGTTTTCTGTTCTACTTCTTCTACATGCACTGCATAAACTTGGTATCCTTTTCTAGCTGTTCGTTTTAATTGTAAGGCTGATATTTGTCTTACTGAAATGGATTTTGGTTTTCCTTTTAGAGTAAAAGGTTTCCCTTCTTCATCCACACAATGCAGGGTTTTATCCCAGCAATTCATCAGGGCTTTCTGCTTTTCCAGCCAATCCATTCCTATCAGCAAGTCATAGGATCCTAATGGCAGTATGTTCAGAGTTACTTCTGTTGAAAAACCATTTAATTGAATGGCTGTTTTGGGCAATTTATGGGTTACTTTTCTCTTAGTCCCAGTGGCCAGCTGTACCAACCATGACTGCTGAAATTTTTCAGGTTTGATTTTACATTTTTCTACAATTCCAGGACTAATGTAACTTAAAGAAGCACCTGGATCAATCAAAACAGTAACAGGTAGGTCAGAAATCTTACCCTCCATTTCCACCATGGTTGCTTGATGTTCTGCTTGCCGATTTTCCAAGGCTGCACTGATAGTTGGTATATTTCTGGCTATGTCATTTACTGTTGTCGCTTCCTACTCTCTTCTGATCATATGAATGTTTCTATGGGAATAGCCCCTCAACAGATGGGATTCTCCACAGCCCAACATTTCAAGGGTTCCTTCATTCTGACTGTTCTTTCCTTTTTATTTTCCCCCTCTATTTGTTTTGAAGCCACCTGGGATTGAGTAGTTTGGCTCTCTTTGGGTTTATTAAACTTTTTCCGCAGATGATCTCTGCCAAAATTCTTTAAATATGCTGGTTTCTGTCTTTTTCCCTTAAACTCCCCCTTGTTCAGCCTTTCCTTTAAACTGCTGATAGCATAGTCTCGCTTTTCTAACAGCTTCGTCCATTGTCTTTTGGTTTTCAAACTCAATTTTCTCTTTGTATACTGTAGGCAAGCAGTTCAGAAACCTTTGTACTTTTTCCTTTTCTTCCCTAATGTAGGGTACATATCTCAACATGTTTGTAAACTTAGTAACAAACTCATCAATAGTGAGCTGTCCTAGTCTAAGTTCATGGAATTCTTTTGCTTTATCATCATAATATCACTCATTCAAATAATGATTTTTGAACTTAGCCTGGAAATCCTCCCAAGTAACTGTCTTTTCATCAATGGCATGCACCATTTTTGTCTCCTCCCACCACAAGGTAGCTTTACCTTGTAGCTGGTAAACAACGAATTTGGCTTTCAGATTTCTCTCATACTCATAAACTTGGAAATACTTAATCATGTTCAGCAACCAAGCTTCAGCATCTTCCTCCTTCTCCCCATCATAGGAGGGAGGTTTGATCTTTCGGAATTCCCCCTGAAATTATCTTTTCTGTTTATATTGATGTCTAGCAGCATCATCATCATCAGATTCATCCATCTTCCTCTTTCCGGAACCTTCGCCTTCTTGGTTGTTCCAGGAAGTGAGTTCTCTGATGAGCTTTTCCTGCTCCTTACTAGCTGATGACAGTATGTCATTCTGGCTCTTTAGTTCAGCCAATTCTCGTTGCAACCTATGCAACATAGCCATTACTGGGGCATTGGGATTTGGTGAACCAAACTCATCATGCAGATCCACATAAATTTCTCCACCTTCAGCCATTTTAGCACCACTGTATACACCCAGAATATTGATCAGTAACATTGAAAAAAAACAATCTCTGCACTATTCATTTATAAAAATAACATTCAGAATTCAGTGAGCACAATCATAACAGCCCGGTTTTATAACTTGGGCTCTGATACCATTTGTAATGTACCTCTATTACCACAACATTTTTTTTTTTTTTTTTTTTTCCATTAATAGTTTATACCCTAGAATGTATTAATTAAACTTATGCATTGAATCCGGTTAAGATCCTCATGTTAAGGTTAAATTGTCTTTCCCAACTATATACTTGGGTGTGGCCATATAATATATATATATCCCTAAATTATGCCACATGACATAATTTCCAACATATGTTAAATGCCAATTCCATAGAACTTATATATATGCATGTCACAATATATATTTTTGATTTATATGCATCGAGGACACTCCTCCCATACCACGCGCTAATCAAAGAATTTGCGTAGGCCTTAACCATGGTAGTGACGAAACCTTGGCATATGCATATTACAACACGATGGGTTTAGATGTATATATCATATGGGTATAACGAAGGGTCTAATGAAATGCAACCATACCTAACCGAGATCAATTTCTATTGAACCATAATTTAATACAGATGTTATTTCAATTTGCAACCATACAGAATTACATATGTTTCGTTCTGAACTCTGCTCAAGATTTCGAGGGCATCATTCTGCTCTGCGTATGTTGATTTGGCCTGATCCTTGACATTTAAGTCTGGAGTACCAACTGGTTAAAGGTTGTGCCACCTCAGATTTACTTCACATGACTTGTTCATTTGAAACGACGCTATTCACTGTTCGAGGCTATGGTTTATTAACTGATGTCGTAGTACTCTACCTACCTCTGAATTTAATTGTGCCCATCCCGCCAAGTTGTTCATCCCCATGACAATCGTTGTGATGAGGACAAGTGTATGGCGCATGGCGGTTTAGTGTTTATAGACCTAGATTCCGGTTGATATTTAATTCACCCATGGCTTAACTGTGTTCTTTTCTTGCGTTCTGAATGAGTACCGTGGCCATCCCATAGCTTGGCACATCGATGAAGGAGTCTCGTTTTCATTGCAGAGAGGGTTCTTCCCTTCTGTTCTCCCTATGCCATGGCTCGACCTGTTGAGGTCGTTGTCTCCAGTTGACTAAAGCTCTGAACTCGTGGGTACCTTGGACCTTCACGCAGGTAATATGTTGTTTGGGGTTTTTTTTTTTGGTTTGATAACCATTTACCAGAATCATATTTATATTACTAAATCGTCCCAGTCTTTTTCACCATGCGTTTGTTGCAATGGCTATGAATTTTTTCGAGTTCGTGGTTTCATCTTGGTGCCTGGGCGTTTCGCAGAAGAGCTTTTTCTTCCAAATCTTTCAGCGTTCAGGTAATGGTTTTTCATCCCATCGACTCTGGTCACGCATTTTTTTTGTTTTGTTGCGTGCCACGGGCGGTAGCCTTCCAGTTTATGGGGTTCGCAATAGCGATGCCTGACTATTTTACATCAGTACCCATTGTTTGGAATTTCTATATGTATTTGACTCTTACTGCCTTCGCATTCTTGTGAGTTTCTAACACCTCTCCTCGGTTATGTGCAGGAGCCAGATCCTATTCGCTGAGGTGAAGTTTTCGTTCCCTATGTATAAACTAGTTTTTGCAACGCTGGTTTCTCGCACAGTTTGTCTCACGTAGTAATTTGAACTTCTCCTCATACCTACAGGTTGGTATTCATAGCATTCTACTATTGCGATAGCTTCCAGATGAATGCTTGATGGCAAGACATCGATTCCTGAAATTTTCATGATGGAACGATGCCATCGTTGCTCGCTATAGATTTTTGATTTCGTTAATTTGCAGACATATAATGGATAAACTTTGATGCAAACTTGTATTGACGACTTTGTTTATTGCCATCTGCCTTTTTAGTACTGTTGAGTTTTATTCAACATTTATGCCGAGACTCTTTAACCTTCAGATGCTACTTTTTGGGCGTAGACAGTGATTATCGATGCCAGATAAAAAAATATATAGGTCTGTTGTATATTCTAGTCACTGTGTTTTTTATTGAATGCTTGGCATACGATATTTGTTTCATTTTGATGCAGAAGAACTATGATAGGAAATGTGAAAAGCCTTGATTTATTTATCGTTTTCCATTCTAGACTTGTTTTATTTCTATAATGTTTTCTTCTGTTCATATGATATACGAACTTCCCGTATTTCCAGAAGGTCTGTAGAGTTAATACAATTCAATATCTACTGTAGGCTTGCGGTTGTGATTTTCGTATGGAAAATGATATAATGTATGTCAGCGTCTGGGTATATTTACCTGGTCTATTACTGTGTTTACTTTTGTGTTGCTATCATAAATTTATCACATGTATTCAGAATAATACACTGAAATTGATGCATGTAATATTCAATAATGTTTTATAGTTGCGAAATAAAAACTGGTCATATTAATCTTTTAATCTTAGGTATAACCAGAATTTAAGATGACAGGCACATGCCCCCTGGGGTGTATAATTTCTACCTTACAACACATGTATGCACTATATTTCTGAATTGAATAAATTTTCCATGGATTTCCTTACAGTTTTAGTAACCAGAATTTGAGTACTTTGTATTATGGCTATATTCTTCCATGTATTTACAAAATGTTTATTTGTACAACCATGATCTATTTTAAATATATCCATGATGAATTTTTTGAATTTATCTCCATTGGAGAATCTGTTCGGGGTGTTTCAGTAGCACTAATTTGTACAGACAGTGACATTGGTTTGTTTCTATAATTGTTTTTCTGAGAATCTGGAGTATTCCATTCTAATAATTACTTAATTTTTTATAATTGTGTTTCTTGAATCCCCCTGGGATATTTCTTTTGTACAGTATCTCCAGATTTAGACCCAAGTTGGGTTTAGACATTCTGGTGGATGCTATCCCAGGCTATTGTTCTTACTACCATACAGAAGGTAGAAGATTTGCTTCTGCTATTTACTTCTGTTACAAGTAAGAACACTACAGACTCCAACAATTTTTCCTTTCTCTGCCATTTGGGTTGAAGAACCCATTCCTACTGTCCCTTTCTTATTTATTAAAGCAGATTAAAGTTACAAATAAAATTCATCTTACCATAATTACCATTACTCATAATAAAGACTGATAGGCCAAAATTGACTATAATTGAATTTCTTATCTACCATTACCCAGCATACAACATCTACACCTCTAATATAGAGTAGTTAATTATATGTAGCCAATTCATACTGCAGAAGTAAAATCCCTGGGTGATTTTAAATACATACCACTCATGCAGTAGACCAACCTCCCAACTGTAGAGTTCTATTTCTCTCCCAGAACTCACCCCCGAGCTGAGACCACCTCCACCATAGATCAACAACCCCTTGATCTGTTTAGGAGCAGCTTATTTAAGCTAACAGTTCCCCAAAGCCTGTTTCTAATTCCGCGTCCAGAATAGCAGGATGCTTTTCTTCCTGTTTTCCTAGGCTTCCCATTTTTGGGATTCTTTAAAACTGCTTTATGCTTTCCCTCAGCTTTTCCAGATTTTTACCTCTTCCCAACTACTTTCCTCATCATTGGGGAAATTTAGATTCTTCCTCAAAATCTAAATTAGCATTAATTCCTTCCAAAGATTTTTGAAGGATTGTGGGGAATAGTTGCCTTATCCATCCTCATGGATTTAGCAAGTGATCTCAAATCTCATTTTTGGTCAACATGCATACCAGTACTTTATTCATTTCCTCAAATTGAATATTAAATTACATTCACAATTCATTCATCCTTCGGGGTCCACTCCCCTTAGGATTAAAGTTCAAATGTCTAACTTTGAAATTTCAACACATAAATTGGGGATGTTACATACACAATCAAAATGCTTTAAATGTTTTCAGGGTGCTAAATCCAAAAAATTGCACTAAAAACAACTCCATCAGCAAATTATCTTTAGTGCCACTTTTTGGATGTTTTCCACACTAAAAACAACTCCAATAAGGAGGTGCTTGCAAACTCCAAAAAATACTTACCCACTTCACTCGAACAAAAAGGTTGAAGTCAGCGTTATCAAGCAATTTGGTTGGTTGAAGTCTACGTTATCAAACAATTTGGTTTTGTGAAATTGTACACACATTCATATACAAGAGTAGTGACGGAAGAGGAAGCTATTACTAGCTATTCATACGTATATTTGTGATAACAATGTAAATATAAATGTGGTTTTAATTTTTCAATTTTCATAACAGACTAAGTTGTGCGACAAAGTGTTAAGAAATGCAGAAGACAGAAGTTTGGACAAACACACGGGAGCTTACAGGTGCAGATCACCAGGAGCTCCCACCAGCAAATGCATTCGCTTGGAGTTCTTCATTAAGCATCAAGAATTAAATAGATACATAGGCAAAACAGATTCCTAATTAATAGGAACTGAATGTCAAATAAAGAGAAAATCATAACTACGTAACCTATTCTCCATTAATTTATAAGACCCCCCCTTAATGGAGAAACAGATTTTTAAGCACACCTAATGTATCCCTAAACAAATCAAACTTTAGTCTTCCTAGTGGCTTAGTGAATATATCAGCCATGTTATCACAAGAATTACAATATTCTACAGAAATCTCTTTGGACTGCACTTTCTCCCTAACAAAATGAAATTGAGTGTCGATGTGCTTAGTGTTTTTATGAAACACAGGATTGTAAGCCAGTTTGATGGAACTCTGATTGTCGCAATTGATGGTCGTAGCTTCTATCTGTTCTTCCCCTGTATCTTGGAGAAGTCTACGCAACCAAACTACCTCACATGTCACTGCACACATAGCTTGATATTTTGCTTCTGCCGAGGATAAAGAAACATTATGCTACTTCTTGCTACACCAGGAGATGACCCCGGAACCTGTTGGAAATATGATGCAGGATGTTGTCCTTGATGGCAATCCACCTGATGAAGTTATGCTTGACTTGATGGACTTGGTAAATGATGTAAATCTGATGTGATATGTTGTTGAGTGTTGTCCTTGAAAGGCAACCCACTTGATGAAGATGATGAAAACTTACTTGATGAAGTTGTGCTTAAGAGAATGTGTTCCTGATGAAGAAAATATGATGTTTCTACAGTGTGTACAGAAGGCTATGAAGAAAGGATTTTAGAATGTACTCAAAGTATGATGAAAAAGAGTATGTCTCTTGGTATACGCGGATTGGCCTAGGGGAAGTCGCGTATGCACGCGGAAAAGAACGTGCCAAGTCGCGTATGGGATAAAGCGCTCAAAAGGTGCAAAACCAAGGGTAACCACCATGGTATTAACCCATGGTATTGGGTAATGATCCGCATAATTGACCCCGTCCAGGTAGTTTTGGGCTCATGGTATTGTTTTGGCCCATGGTATTGAAAAAGGGGCTCATGGTATTGAAAAAGGAAAACCTATATAAGAAGAAGAATTTCATTGTGCAAATTAGGTGTGTGGGTGCAAGATGTCTGAGCTTGAATGAATACTTCTCTCTGAAGTATATCTGAATGGAAAGGGTTACACTTGAATGATAAATCTGAATATATGATGCACCAATGATGAAGAAGGGGATCTAGATCTGAAATGCACTTGTATCTACTAGATCTGCTTATGAAAGGCCTAGATTTGTGATGAGGCGAACATCTAGGCGAACATCTGACTGAAGTGAAAAGGGTAAATCTGAATTGAACATCTGATCTGCTGAAGTATGCTGCTCTGTAATCATTGAAGATCTATACGCTACTTTGCCGCGAAGGAAGCGCGTATACACGCGGCTTCTCTGAAGTAAAAGCGCGTATGCACAATAAAATATACACTGAGGTATACGCTGGTTCGTGTGGATGGAAGAGCGTATATACGCGACATCAGTGAAGTAAAAGCGCGTATGCAAACTAGGGTTTGCTGAAGCAAGGGGTATGAAATATCTGATCTGTTCTGCTGTGTTTCTGCTATCTGATCTGTGTTGACATGTATCTGTTGATGATGTATGTTTGTACTTAAAAGTATGGAAAGGGTTCGGTCTGGAAATATGATGAATTGTGGCCCGCAAGTTGTGTTCTATTGAAGTGGTTGGATCCAGTGTGAAAATTGATGAAACGTGGTCCAAGGTGGTGCTGAGGGTTGTAGCCTTCAGTCAGGGGGTCGTATCTCCCTTCCAGGTGAGGCTGGTAAATGAGATCGGGGGGTCGTAGCTCCCTTCCAGGAGAGGCTGGTAAACGAGTCAGGGGGTTGGAGCTCCCTTCCAGGAGAGGCTGGTAAACGAGCGCAGGTGGGTGCCTGCGTGCTGGTCAAGTCTGCGCCAGCACATATGTTGTAATATGTTTTCTCTATAATAAAACATTGAAGGCTGAGCAACTGCAGCGGTGGTTTTCTCCCGACTTGGGTTTCCACCTAAAAATCCTGGTGTTCATGTGTGATGCTTTGTGTGATGGTTTATTCTGTTCTTACTACACATGTTTACTATTTATAGAACATCTAATGAATGAATGATGGAATGATATAAGTGAAGAACTAATGGCATAATTAGATCTCTGTGTATACGCGAGTTTTATGAAGGATATCCGCGTGTATACGCAAGTCTGGTTCAGGAAAGTAGCGTATGCATTTTAGAAGCAGGAAAAAGTGAAAGTTTTGAATATGCAGTAAATACTGATTCACCCCCCCCCCCCTCTCAGTATTTTTCCCAACAATTGGTTTCAGAGCAGGTCCTTGTGGAGAAGCTTGATCGCTTAAAGGAGATCCGTCGCAATGGGAAGTCAAGAAGGAATAATGTCTATAAAGCCACCTATATTCAATGGAAGCAATCTGATATTCTGGAAGGTACGTACAAAAGAATTTCTGCAAAGTCTTGGTGCGGATGTATGGGCAATCGTGGAAGAAGGTTATCAATACCCGGCAAGTATTCCTACTGATGCAGCAGAAAGAAAGAAGTATGAAACCAATGCCAAAGCAGTAAATGTTTTGCTGGGAAGCATGTCTGAATCAGAATTTGCTAAAGTGATGCAGCTACATTCAACAAAAGATATATGGGACAAAATCATTCTGAGCTATGAAGGAGATACAAAGGTAAAAAATGCAAAACTCCAAACTCTTAGACTTGAATATGAAAATTTGAAGATGCATAGTGATGAAAGTGTTGCCAGTTTCTTCCTTCGTCTAGATGATGTTGTCAATCGAATGAGAAATTTGGGTGAAACTAAAACTGATACTACTCTGGTTGAAAAAGTCTTAAGATCCTTGACTCCAAAATTTGACTCTAAAGTCTCCGCTATTGAAGAAAGGCAAGATCTGCGAACTCTTACTATTGTTCAATTACATGGGACTCTGACTGCTTTTGAAATGAGACAAGGAGGTCCTTCTCAAGTAAGAAAAGCTGCATTTAAGGCTTCTACAAAAGGAAAGGAAAAGGAAGTTGTCAAAGAATCCAGCTATATTTCCGATGAAGAAGAAGCAAATTTCGTAAGAAAACTCCAACTAGGAACTGGAAGATTCAAAGGTAAGCTTCCCTTCAAATGCTTTGAGTGTGGAAAAGTTGGTCATTATGCTGCAAAATGTCCTTATAAAGAAAAAGAAGTTGTTAGAAGGAATAATAACAGATCTAGCTCTAAGAAAATTTACTATACTAATGAAGATAGTGATGGGTCATCTAATAGTGAGGAAGATTGTGAAGAAGATCTTAGACTTCTCATGGCCTTTGAACAAAAGGAAGAAAAGGATATGTTTATGGATGCTCTAGAGGAAAATGATTTTCTTGAAGAAAATAATCAACTCAAACTTCGCCTAGAAGATTGCAAAATTCTCTTAGAAGAACAAAAGGTGATCAGAGAGACTGTTGAAAAGCAGCTTGAAGAAGCAAAGAAACATATTGAAAAGCTAGAATGTGAAGTGGTAATTCAAAGAAAAGAAGTAGAGAAAGCAAAGACCTTGAATCTTATATTTGCTAAAGGATCTGAAACCTTAGATGAGATTATCAAGGTACAACGTTCTCCTCTTATAAAGACAGGTCTGGGATATACCGGAGAATCTTCTCAAACTTCAGCACCAAACTATCTAAAAGCAGTTACAGGTGGTTTACTACATTCAACCACTCAGCAAGGGAATAGAGGATCTCTACAGGGAAAGCAGGACCATCTCAACTCAAGGAACACTAACATGGATAGCTTTCAAAGACACTACAACCAACAGGTAAACTCAAATAGAAGATTCCATGATCGCAGAAATTTCTACTTCAATGTGCTAAATACTACATTTGTTACCCAATGCAAATAATTCATGCAAAGAGAAACCATCATAAGACACATAAGACAGAGAAACAAATGCAAGAAAGAAGATACTCTGAACTGTTAAAAGAAGAACATCATGAACAATTTTTCTTCAAATGAAGTCAATGTACTATTGCAATAACTTTGTAACTTTGTTGCTGAAGAATCTGGACCAGAATGAGATCCACCCTGTGACATACCTCAAGTTCAAAGTAGAGTATGTAATGTCATCCTTCCTGAATGGAGATGGCTGACAAGGGAAGAAGAAATAATAAATTATAGGTGTCTGCAACATGACAAAGAGTGTGCCAAATTCATATTCAGACATGTTTTGGGTGGCAGAGTAAAGTTGTATTTCAAATGACACTCACTATAATTAAGTGAGAAAAGGGTCGTATTTAAAAACAGTGGTGAATATTGGAAGATGTCATGTATGTGGATGGATTAAGGCATAACCTGTTGAGTGTTAGTCAAATGTGTGATCAAGGAGCAGAAGTGGTCTTCAGTTCCAAAGAATGTATGGTTCGTGATCTTGATACAGGTAAAATCATTATAAAAGGAAAAAGAAATCCAAGCAACCTGTATGTACTAAACGGCATAGATCAATGTTACTTGAGCATGTCTTCAGAAAATTGGCTATGGCATAGAAGGCTGGGGCATCTGAGTTTCTCTCAAATCAACAAAGCAAACAGACTTCAAGCTGTTCGTGATCTTCCCAAGGTCAATCTTCCAGAAAATACCATATGCAAATCTTGTCAAGTAAACTCAAATAGAAGATTCCATGATCGCAGAAATTTCTACTTCAATGGGCAATGTTTCACTTGTCACAATTTTGGTCATAAAGCTATTCAATGTGTGGCATATAAAACCATCATGACAAGAGAAGCAAGAAAGAAAAGGTTAGATACTGAACCAAAGAAGAATACCTATAACAATTTTTCTCCTCTTCAAAGTGAAGTCGAATGTACTTATTGCAATAACTTTGGCCATGAAGAATCTGAATGCAGGAACAAGATCCAGCCTAAAGAACATGTTCTCTCAAGCTCCAAAGTGTGGAAGAAGAAAGAACCGCCGGTTGAAAATTGTGGGATAGCATTATTTGCAGAAGGTGAAGAAAATAAATGGTACATCGATAGTGGGTGCTCAAGACACATGACAGGTGACAAAAGCAAACTTCATACTTATAATGATCTAGAAAAAGAAAAGAAAGTTACATTTGGAAATGATACTCCTGCTGTAATTAAAGGAAAAGGGTCAGTATTTCTAAAAGAAAAGGTGAAGGCTAAAGATGTCATGTTTGTGGATGGATTAAGGCATAACCTATTGAGTGTTAGTCAAATGTGTGATCAAGGAGCAGAAGTGGTCTTCAGTTCCAAAGAATGTGTGGTTCGTGATCTTGATACAGGTAAAATCATTATAAAAGGAAAAAGAAATCCAAGCAATCTGTATGTACTCAACGGCATAGAACAATGTTACTTGAGCAAATCATCAGAAAATTGGCTATGGCATCGAAGGCTGGGACATCTAAGTTTCTCACAAATCAACAAAGCAAGCAGACTTCAAGCTGTTCGTGATCTTCCCAAGATCAATCTTCCAGAAAGTACCATATGCAAATCTTGTCAATTTGGTAAGCAGACCAGAGTCGGATTTAATGCCAAAGAAGGATCATCAAGTAAGCCTCTTGAACTCATTCATACTGACATTTGTGGTCCTATGAGGAAAAATTCATTACGTGGGGAAGAATACTATATCCTATTTATTGATGACTACTCCAGAATGTGTGAGATCGCGTTTATTAAACACAAAGATGAAGCTTTTGAAAAATTTCAGAAGTTCAAAGCACTGGTAGAAAATGAATTGGATTCAAAAATCAAGTGTCTTAGATCTGATCGAGGTGGAGAATATTCATCAAATGAATTCTTTGAATTTTGTGAACAACATGGCATTAAAAGACAATTCTCTGTAGCAGGCACTCCACAACAAAATGGTGTAGCAGAAAGAATGAATAGAACAATTGCTCAAATGGCTAGAGCTATGATGGCTGACTCTAATGTTCCTGACATGTTCTGGAGTGAAGCAGCACGTACAACAGTTAACATTCTCAACAAAGCTCATGTTCGGGTAAATAGTGACAAAACTCCATATGAACTCTGGTATGGTAAGTCTCCCACTGTAAAGCATTTTAAAGTTTTTGGAAGTAGATGCTTTATCAAAAATAATGATGAAAAGCTCGGCAAGTTTGAACCTAGATCAGATGAAGGGATACTTCTTGGTTACTCATCGTCAAGCAAAGCATTCACATGTTACAATAAGAGGCTTTAAAAGGTTGTTGAATGTATTGATGTTGTTATTGATGAGTCTCCTGCAGCTCCTAAAGAAGAAAAACAAACAAAAAAAGAAGATGATAGCGACATATGGCCTTCTACATCAGATGGAAATGATATAGGCAGTGAATCCAGTGAAGAACCTGAAAATGATCTATCTGAAAAAACTCCATCCAGATATGTTCAAAAGAATCATCCCGAATCTCAAATTTTGGGAGATAAGGAATCAGGTGTACGAACAAGGAGAACTCTTGTGGGATCTTCTAGTAATTTGGCACTTCTATCCACAATTGAACCACACAATGTCAATGAAGCTAGCAAATATGAATGTTGGAATAATGCCATGGATGAAGAAATTGAGCAAATTGAATAGAATGACACTTGGGATTTGGTACCAAGACCTCATGATAAAAATGTCATTGGAACTAAATGGATCTTCAAGAACAAGTTAAATGAGAATGGGGATGTTGTAAGAAACAAAGCTAGACTGGTATGCAAAGGGTATACTCAACAAGAAGGTATAGAATTTGAAGAAACTTTTGCTCCTGTAGCTAGACTTGAAGCCATAATAATGTTTCTTGCTTTCTCAAGCTATCAACGAATCAAAGTTTATCAAATGGATGTTAAGTCTGCTTTTCTTAATGGTGATCTAGAAGAAGAAGTATATATAGAACAACCGGAAGGATTCATTTTGGGAAATGATGAAAATCTTGTTTGTAGACTTAAAAAGGCTCTATATGGTCTCAAACAAGCTCCAAGGGCATGGTATTATCGTCTTGACAAATATCTTCATCAACAAGGATTTTCAAAGGGTTCTGCTGATAGCAACTTATACACAAAAACTGAAAATGATAAACTATTGATTGTGGTTGTATATGTTGATGATATCATTTTTGGAAGTAATGAAGAGTCCATGAGTCAGAAATTTGCTTATGTTATGCAAAAAGAATTTGAAATGTCTTTACTTGGGGAACTAACATTCTTTCAGCTGCAAGTGCATCAATCATGATGGTATATTTCTACCAAGCAAAATATTCACAAAATTTCCAAGAAGTATGAAGGTAAAGTAATGGAAACTGTACACACACCAATGATAACCGGATGCAAATGCCTAATGATGATTCTCCCACCGTGAATCAACCAGAATACAGATCGATGATTGGAAGTCTACTTTATCTCACTGGGACCAGACCAGACATTATGCATGCTGTTGTGATTGTTGGACGATTCCAAGCTAATCCAAAAGAGTCTCACCTTCAGGCTGTCAAAAGGATATTCAAATATCTACAAGGAACTCAAGACTTTGGTCTATGGTATCCAAAGGATGCTGATCTTACTCTTCATGCTTACACTGATGCAGATTGGGTTGGAAGTGTTGATGATCGGAAAAGCACTAGTGGTGGTGTATTTTACATGGGGCCCCGGTTAGTATCTTGGTTCAGCAAGAAGCAAAATTCTATTGCCTTATCAACAGCTGAAGCAGAGTATGAATACGATCTTTGCACTCAACCTTTGCGGATGACAAATCTGAATATTTTCAAATCAAACGTACAAATTTATTCAATAAGGTGATAACCTTGTTGTCAAGATTCGTAATAAAACTGTTATATTTAAAACTACATATTCATCAAATATCATTGTTTTTACGTTATTGAGTAAAAGGAGCAGCAAGGTTACCTCTCAAAGAACAAGATGCCTTTATCTTTACCAAACTGGCCCAGTGAAGCATTCTAGTGATGAAGAGTGTTTATGTTCTCTGCCAGTCAAAAGAAAAATCTGCATAAATTTTAAAAGATGTCTTGGGATACGCGGGTTTCCTGAAACACAGTCGCGTATGTACACGAGTTCCTGCACATAAACCCGCGTATGTTTGGTTGCTGACAATTTTTTGGATGGTTCAACATTCTTCAGCACAGCTGCAGTGCTGTCTGGTATCTCTGATACTGTTTGGTATCTCTGGTGGTGTTCCAGTTCTCATAATTTTGTTTCTAATGTTTTGATGAAGATGCCTTGATGATTTGTTGGTGAAAATGTTCAGGATGCACAAACTAAGGGGGAGCCTTAGTCATATGAAAAGGATGCATGGATGCACAGATTCAGGGGGAGCATTAGTTTTGCTGAGTATAATGCACTGCCGGCATTATGGTGGTTCTGATATATGATCTCTCTTGAGGTCTTTTTGGTATTGGTTATGAAAAGTCATTTTTGATGAAAAGGTCATGTGGAGACCCATGTTGTAAAATTGTAATATTCAGTCATGTAAGGACTTGTCAATTTTGTAAACCCACTTGGTTGGGTAGCTGAGTCAAATTTTGTAAACCCACTTGGTTGGGTAGCTGAGTCAATTTGTAAACCCACTTGGTTGGGTAGTTGAGTCTCATATGTAAATCCACTTGGATGGATAACTGATGTAAGTATGAGTCTTTGGTGATAGGAAGTTCATAGAGTCATGTACTTCATTGAAAAATATGTTTGAAGATTCAGCATGAACTCAGGGGGAGCTTGGCCACTTCAGCACATATCAGATCTGCAGAATGTTTCTTCCTCATGAGGAGAAAAGGGGGAGAGTGTTGGTTTTTGATCCGCCCTTTGCCCTTGATGTCAAAGGGGGAGAGTGACATGGTGTTTGAATGAAGAGAAGATAATGATGTCAAATATTTGGGAGAGTGACATGGTACCTATCTGTTGTGGTAACCAAACACCATCGTGGTTGCCATCAAGTCCAAAGGGGGAGATTGTTGGAAATATGATGCAGGATGTTGTCCTTGATGGCAATCCACCTAATGAAGTTATGCTTGACTTGATGGACTTGGTAAATGATGTAAATCTGATGTGATATGTTGTTGAGTGTTGTCCTTGAAAGGCAACCCACTTGATGAAGATGATGAAAACTTACTTGATGAAGTTGTGCTTAAGAGAATGTGTTCCTGATAAAGAAAATATGATGTTTCTACAGTGTGTACAGAAGGCTATGAAGAAAGGATTTCAGAATGTACTCAAAGTATGATGAAAAAGAGTATGTCTCTTGGTATACGCGGATTGGCCTAGGGGAAGTCGCGTATGCACGCGGAAAAGAACGTACCAAGTCGCGTATGGGCTAAAGCGCTCAAAAAGTGCAAAACCAAGGGTAACCACCATGGTATTGACCCATGGTATTGGGTAATGATCCGCCTAATTGACCCCGTCCAGGTAGTTTTGGGCTCATGGTATTGTTTTGGCCCACGGTATTGAAAAAGGGGCTCATGGTATTGAAAAAGGAAAACCTATATAAGGAGAAGAAATTCATTGTGCAAATCATGGGTGTGGGTGCAAGATGTCTGAGCTTAAATGAATACTTCACTCTGAAGTAGATCTGAATGGAAAGGGTTACACTTGAATGATAAATCTGAATATATGATGCACCAATGATGAAGAAGGGGATCTAGATCTGAAATGCACTTGTATCTACTAGATCTGCTTATGGAAGGCCTAGATCTGTGATGAGGCGAACATCTAGGCGAACATCTGACTGAAGTGAAAAGGGTAAATCTGAATTGAACATCTGATCTGATGAAGTATGCAGCTCTGTAATCATTGAAGATCTATACGCTACTTTTCTGCGAAGGAAGCGCGTATACACGCGGCTTCTCTGAAGTAAAAGCGCGTATGCGAAATAAAATATACACTGAGGTATACGCTGGTTGTGTGGACGGAAGCGCGTATATACGCGACATCAGTAAAGGGAAAGCGCGTATGCAAACTAGGGTTTGCTGAAGCAAGGGGTATGAAATATCTGATCTGTTCTGCTGTGTTTCTGCTATCTGATCTGTGTTGATATGTATCTGTTGACGATGTATGTTTGTGCTTAAAAGTATGGAAAGGGTTCGGTCTGGAAATATGATGATTTGTGGCCTGCAAGTTGTGTTCTATTGAAGTGGTTGGATCCAGTGTGAAAATTGATGAAACGTGGTCCAAGGTGGTGCTGAGGGTTGTAGCCCTCAGTCAGGGGGTTGTAGCTCCCTTCCAGGTGAGGCTGGTAAACGAGATCGGGGGGTCGTAGCTCCCTTCCAGGAGAGGCTGGTAAACGAGTCAGGGGGTCGTAGCTCCCTTCCAGGAGAGGCTGGTAAACGAGCGCAGGTGGGTGCCTGCGTGCTGGTCAAGTCTGCGCCAGCACATATGTTGTAAGATGTTTTCTCTATAAATAAAATATTGAAGGC
>JAXQQM020092016.1:0-22100 GCA_034641835.2 Pinus albicaulis | reverse complement strand
AAAATTATTGATATGTTAATAATTTTTTTTAATAAAACCGTTATAATAATAAAGTAATAATAATGAAAGTGAAACGAATTTAAATCATTTTAATAAGGAAGATGGATATATTTTAAAATGTTTGGACGTTAATTATTGTTAATAAATGGAACGTTTTTCTCTTGGATTGTTTGGCTCTTACTCACATCAATTCTCATTTCCAAAACATATGCCATGCTACCAACCTTCTTCACTTGTTCAGTCACCAAAATAAAATATTAAAGACATGTATCCATCTTCTTTATTCAAATGATTAACGTCCATGGAGGCCCTAAATAAACACATGAATGCGATGATGGATAACTTTGCCCAAATCCGTCGACAACTACCCACCGATGACGCATTTTCATCCGGAAACCACTCTAGAGACACCACTCCTTTTAAGGTACAAGTTAACTTTAACATTCCCATATTTGAGGGCCAAATAGATGCAGACGTCGTAGATAGATGGTTGAATCTATTAGAAGGATATTTTTCGGTTCATGAATTTTCCAATGGGGAAAAAAATTACTTTTGCACTCCTCAAAGCCACCCCCCATGCCAAGGACTGGTGGAAAACCTACTGTGAGCAAAAGGACGAGGGAGATTCCTCCATGTTCTCAGCTGCACCCACTTGGAATTATTTCTGAGATGCCATCAAGGAACAATACTACCTCATGGGGAGCTATAAGGACAAGTACATACAATGGACTACGTTGCAGCAACAGAGGGATCAAGATGTGCATGAGCTGACGAATCTATTTTGTACCCTATGCACGACGTTGGGTATCAAATATTCGGAGAAACATTTGGTGTTTAAGTACCACAGTTGTCTGCACAGATACATCCAAGAGGAAATGGAGTTCCTCGACATCTCCTCGCTTGGTGCAACATACTGGTATGCTGCCAAGATTGTGCAGAAATTCAAACAAAACAAGCGAGACTTTGGATCTACGAATCAGAAGCAAGGGAAAGGCGCCCCAACCGTGGAACAAAGGACAAGGCCAAGGCGAGGCGGCCTAGATCCATCTAACTCTGGATCTATCATGCGCCGAGAGGGATCAAATCTCTCGAGGTGCAAACCTATTTTTTGAGTGAAAAACTTGAGGAAAGGTTTGCACCTTGAGAGATTTGATCCCTCTCGACGCATGATAGATCCAGAGTTAGATGGATCTAGGTTGGTTCCAGTCGAAGGCATCAACGTCACAGTTTTCAGATTATTAAATTTTTTTATATTTTTGAGATGTAAGATGGATCTAGGCTGGTTTCAGTCGTGTGCTGCCAAGGAAAATCTATCAAAGATATGATTAATTTTATCAGTAATATGTAAATATATTAAATATTAATATAATCATTTTAACTATGTTAAATATTTCTGAGATTAACTTGGTCATTTTAATTTTAAATTTTCTTAGTTACCTCAGTTCGTTGAGATGATAATTATTGTTAATAACTATAATGATGAAAAATGATGAAATATTTTTTTAAATGAAAAGTGACAATAATAGTGTTGAAAGATAGAAAATGTGAATAATAAGAACGTACTCATGTTACAATCAATCTCAAACTATTTTCTTCTACTATTCTTATTTCCTCCCTTGTTAGTTTTGTTATCTTTTCATATCGATTATATGAAAAAGAAAATTTAAATCGTAAACCATTTAAATCTTTAGCTCGATCTATTGTAGTAAACATTATATCTTGTCTCTCTTGCTCTCCAATATTAATAGCTTAAATTACTATAACACAAAAATCAATCTACGTTGTTAATAAATTTTTGTGCTTACACTAAAATCAATGCATATTGTTAATCCAATCACTTTAATATTAATGTACCGTCATATATCCAATAACATCAAATCATAAATCAACATATACATTGAAATCAATGCATTTAATGCAAGCAATCAAATAAGATTAGAAAATAACTTCTACATTGAAATCAATGCACCTAATGCAATCAATCAAATAAGATTAGAAACCAATATCTACACTGAAATCAATGCATTTACTCAAAGCAATCAAATAGGATTAGAAATCGCCATCTACACTGAAATCAATGCATTTAGCGCAAACAATCAAATAGTATTATGAATAATCTACATTGAAATCAATGCATCTAGTGCAAGCAATCAAATATAATTATAAATCGACGTCTAAATTGAAATCAACACATCCAGTGCAAGAAATCAAATAGTATTAGGAATCATCACCTACACGGAAATCAATGCATCTAGTGCAAGTAACCATATATCATTAGAAATAAATATCTACACTAAAATTGATGCATCTAGTGCAAATAATCAAATAGGATTATAAATCACCATCTCCACTTAAATCAATCCATCTAGTGCAAGAAATATTTTTCCCTTTCTCCACCCTCCATCCATATCTATATCCCCATCCATCTCTTTTTTTTGTCTCTATCTCACCCCCATAAACACACACGCTCTCGCACTCCATATATATCATTCTCTTTGTCGATCACCCTCTCTCCCCATCTCTCTCTTCTTCCCTCTCTTCCCCTTCTCTCCCTCTCCCCCGCTAATATCTATCTTTCCTCCTTTTGTCCTCTCTCTCTCACTCTCCATCTTTCTTATCACTCACTCTCTCTCTCTCTAGGAACCAACATCTACACTGAAATCAATGCATTTACTCAAAGAAATCAAATAGGATTAGAAATCGCCATCTACACTGAAATCAATGCATTTAGTGCAAACAATCAAATAGAATTAGAAATCATCTACATTGAAATTAAGTCATCTAGTGCAAGTAATCAAATATAATTATAAATCGACATCTAAATTGAAATCAACACATTCAGTGCAAGCAATCAAATTGTATTAGAAATCACCACCTACACTGAAATCAATGCATCTAGTGCAAGTAATCAAATATCATTAGAAATAAATATCTACACCAAAATCGATGCATCTAGTGCAAATAATCAAATAGGATTAGAAATCACCATCTTCACTTAAATCAATCCATCTAGTGTGAGAAATATTCCTCCCTCTCTCCACCCTCCATCCATATCTATATCCCCCTCCATCTATTCTTTTTTGTCTCTCTATCTCACCCCCCTAAACACACGCGCTCTCGTACTCCATATATATCAATCTCCTTTTCAATCACCCCCTCTCCCCATCTCTCTCTTCTTCCCTCTCTTCACCTTCCATCTATATCTCTATCTTCCCCTTCTCTCCCTCTCCCCCATTAATATATCTCTTTCCTCCTTTTGTCCTCTCTCCCTCTCTCTCTCCATTAATATCTTTTTCAATCACCCCTCTCCCCATCTCTCTTCTTCCCTCTCTTCACCTTCCATCTATATCTCTATCTTCCCTTCTCTCCCTCTCTCCCCCATTAACATCTCTCTTTCCTCTCTTTTGTCCTTTCTCTCTAGAAACCAACATCTACACTAAAATCAATGCACTTACTCAAATAAATCAAATAGGATTAGAAATCGCCATCTACACTCAAATCAATGCATTTAGTGCAAACAATCAAATAGGATTAGAAATCATCTACATTGAAACCAATTCATCTAGTGCAAGTAATCAAATATAATTATAAATCGACATCTAAATTGAAATCAACAAATTCAGTGCAAGCAATCAAATTGTATTAGAAATCACCACCTACACCGAAATCAATGCATCTAGTGCAAGTAATCAAATATCATTAGAAATAAATATCTACACTAAAATCGATGCATATAGTGAAAATAATCAAATAGGATTATAAATTACCATCTCCACTTATATCAATCCATCTAGTGTGAGAAATATTCTTCCCTCTCTCCACCCTCCATCCATATCTATATCCCCCTCCATCTCTTCTTTTCTGTCTCTCTATCTCACCCCCCTAAACACACACACTCTCGCAATCCATATATATCAATCTCTTTGTCAATCCCCTCATCTCCCCATCTCTCTCTCTTCTTCCCTCTCTTCACCTTCCATCTATATCTCTATCTTCCCCCTCTCTCCCTCTCTCTCCATCTTCCTTATCACTCACTCACTCTCTCTCTCTCCACCTTTCTCTCTCTATTTCTTTCTTCTTACCTCTCTCCCCCTCCCCCTCCAAGTCCATCTCTCTTTCCCTCCCTCTCTCCACTCTCTCACATCCTCTCTTCCTTCCTCTCTTTCCCTTTCTCTCCCATATCTCTCTCCCTCTCTCTCTCTCTTCACCCACCAACTATGTTACTATATCCCTCCCTCTCTCCTTATATCTCCTTCTCCCCCCTTATCTCCATATCTCCTTATTTGTCTCTTTATCTCAACCCCAAACATACACGCTCTCTCTCTGTCTCTCCTAGAAATTAGCTGAATAAATCACTTATTCACCGAAGATTAACCTGGTCATATATCAATTTCGAATTGCATACATAACACATAACCTTCTTCTACAATTAATTGTCACATGCGGAAATAACAGAAGCAATCTCACATCAATTCAATCACACATTAACTCGGTATGTATGGGGAAAGCCTATAGCTGAAAACCCCGCAGCTATTGTGTATATTATAATGGAGAAATCAAGTAACCAAACAAGTACAATACTCCTCACAAGTACTCAGTACTCTCTCATGAAGTTACTCACAATCTAGCTTGGTTTTGAACAAGTCTCGGGTTCAAAACACACCACTAACTGCCTTGCCTCTATTGCATAATCATGGCCTGTATATGAAGAGGTTCAAGGTTCGAATCCCCTTGCCTTGACTGCGCAATTGTCATGGAAAATTCCTCCAAGTGTAATGCAAATCTCATGCAAAACAAATCTACCAACTGATAGCTTTACTCACCCTTTCATCTACCTCTTCCACTGGTCTCCACTGAACTGATCATGCACTGTAGTGAACTGAAGTGTTCTTGAGCTGACTAATGAGTTAATATTTAGTAAATTAAATATTATTTAATTTACTCCACTCATATCTAGTTGATTAGTTAGTTAACTAATCCCAACTAGTTCAACTAAAACAAACAGAACACAACTCCACTATCTGTCCCGTTAACTCCTCCAAAACTCCTGCCACTGAAGTCTAACCGAAGCCAACCATGCAAGATGCCATCAAACCCTAGGAACCACGTGATTCCTTGTGTCAGTTGCATGAGCCACCTCCATGACTCAAACTGAAGTGCGCCAAGAGAGTAAACTGTTGTTTATAGTCAAAATATTATTAAGGGTAAATAATATTTGACTTCCATATTTTTAGGAGATCAGTCTAAAAATAGTCTGGGTCCTAAAAATTAGGGTCTCATCTATTTTTACCGACATGTCGCATACTTTAAGAATCTCCAAGTAGAATTCCCAAATTATGCTCCGTATGTCTAAAAATAGACATAGTCTAAAAATAGACTTTGCGCCAGAATTTGCCTGCGGGCCCACTTAGTGAAGGCGACTTCATTTCACTAAGCTCCATCATCTTGCCGCATTCTCAACACTCCCTTTGTCACTCCTTCTCTCTCTCCACTTCTCACTCTCTATATTTCTTATTTCCTACATCTCTCCTCTCCAAATCCATCTCTCTTATTGATCCCTCTCCTCCTCTCTCAAGTCCTCTCTCGTCCTTCCTCTCTCTCTCTCTCCCCTAAATCCCTCTTCCCTCTCGATCTCTCTCTCTCTCTCTCTCTCCCTCAAATCCCTCTCTTCCTTGGATCTCTCTCTCTCTCTCTCTCTCCAATACTCTCTCTTCCCCCATCACTCTCCTCCTCTCTCTCATCCTTCCTCTGTCTCCCTTTCTCTCCCACCTCTCTCTCCCTCTCTTTTCCCTCCAATCCTGTCTCTTCTCCCATATCTCTCTCTCTCTCTAATCCTCTCTCTTCCCCATCCCTTTCTTTCTCTCTCTCTTTCCACCCCTCTCTCTCTCCAACTACATTACTATATCCCTCCCTCTCTCCTTCTCACTTCTTCTCTCCCCCTTCTTTCCATACATCTTACTTTGTCTCTTTATCTCACCCCTAAACATACACACTCTCTCTCCATCTCTCCCTTATCACTCTCTCTCTCTATTTCTTCTTAGTTATTTAAACTAATGAACATAAATATTCGTAAATATAAAGTAGATTATGGAGTAAATATGAAAAGAGGTTTTATTTACTTACCATACCTCTAGTTTATTTATATTTTTATTTATTTACCATACCCCTTTTCTTTACTATGGTATTTGGCCCATAGGCTTGTTATATAATTAGATTTTTATTTATAATCCTATTTGATATATTGTTATTTATTTACCTTACCTCTTTATTCCTCTTTTATATTTATTTATTTACCATACCTCTTTATATCTATTTTATATTTATTTATTTATTTATCATACTTGTTTATACCTCTTTTATATTTATTTATTTACCCGTGGTATTTGGCCCATGGTATCAATATTAATTTGTCCCATGGTATTCGTCCCATAGGCTTCATCTAAATAAAACCTCTTTTTAAAGTTTTTTTAAATATAAAAAGGTTTATCGAATAAATATAAAAAGAATTTTTATTTATTTACCATACATCTAGTTTATATATTTTTTTATTTGTTTACCATAGCTCTAGAGTAAGTATAAATTCATTTTACAAATATTTAATTAAAAGAAATATTAAAAGATTTTGGATTTTGATTGTTTGTGTTGATTTAACTCTTTTCCTTTGATTTAGGAAATGGTATTGACTTTAGTAAAGAGTAAAGATGTTTAAAATTTTACTTAATTTGGAAATTCAATGTGATAATTTTTTTTGTTAAAGGTAAATTTATGATCCATTCAAATTCACGTATATAATTTACTATCCATTCAAATTATATAAATAGTACATAATTGTATTAGAAATTGATATATGTTCTAGCACAATGCAATTTTTTTATTTTATTTTATTTTATTTTATTTTTTTAATTTTTTTAATCTAGGATAATTCCAGACTGGTGAGAGTTATCCCGAACAAGGCCCAGGATCAATTTTTTTTAATTTAAAACTTAAGCCGACATTTTGTATGAGGACGTGACCCACCTGACATCGGGGTCATATTGGGTTGTAGATGCGCCTCTCGGCGCAAAGATCAAGAAAGCTATGCCCAATATCCAACACCATAGAGCAAGACATGTTCACCACTTCCAAATCTCTCTCAATGGTAGAGTTTTTTTTGTCAATAAACTTGTTTTTACTGCTCTTGAACTCATGAAAGCCATTGCCATTATTGTTTCATATACGAGCATTTAGTTCTGATCAGAAAATTGTGATACTGTCTGTTATCCCTTTTCAGTTTTTTAATGATTCAATTAACATTAACATTTGTATGTTGTCATGACGAGATTTTTTATTTTTCATGTCAATTACCTTTTATAACTCTAGGAGGTTCTTAATATTGCCTTTGTTTTTAATAAATTGAACTCAATTATATATTTAAACATATGATTAGGTAAGAGAATTTTAGGATTATAAATTTTTTTTCCAAGTTGACAATGTGAATGTTTATTTACCTAAAGTTGGCTCCCATGTTCAATATTTCCCCATGGGGTTTGAAGATAATAGGTAATGGAAATTCAATGACATAAAAAACAAATAATTTATAAATCTAAAAATCTTATAGTAGTTCTTGCTTGAGAAATCTTTCAATTTGGCATTCAATTCTTTATTAATAAAGTTGTTTTACTTAGTAGGGAGTATAATAATTTTGTAATCAAATAATAGGAGAAAACAATTCACAATATAATTTATTTGAATAAACAGATGTGTGTAAAATAGTTTAATAAGAAACTAGATTTGTAATTATAAAATATAAACAATAACTTGAAATTGTGAAATTACTTTGTATTTTTTTATTTCTTATGTATATAGAGAAAGAATAAACCAAGTTTGGAGTTAAGAAAATAAACCATAACATAAAGAACAATAGCTCCTTCCAAAAATGTCCATATTAAATGACATTCACTTTCTTGTATACCAAGACTATTGATATTCATATACAATCTACAATTTCTGACAAGCATAAAATTAGCACTGGGATATGTAGATGAACTTGGAGTAAACTCTATTTCTGTTAATACAAATTCCCTTTATTTACATCTATGCTAGATAGATTATACTTGAATGTATTTAAAATATCTTATTTGAGTTACATGCTCATTTCGTGCTTGTTTCAAAGGATTATTAATCACCAAAGGATTTTCACCTCCAATTTTCTATTTCAATATCTATAACAAAAATTTTGTATATGTGAAATTTTTTTTTTTTTTTTTTTTCACAAAGGAAAAATTCGTAATTTTATTTATGAGAAAACAAAATTACATGTTACATGAGCTGGTAATTGTCCAAAGACATTCAAGTTGCCGCAAATAAAAATACAAAGGAAATACAATTAGGATTTTCTCCCTTTCTTCTTTTCAACCTTACGCCAAGCACCTTGTGTTGGCGTGGTCTCGATAAGGACAAGCTGATTTTCTTCTGCTTGTGCTCCATTATCCTTATCAGAGTCTGATGTGTCTGAAGTATGTGTTCTTTTATATCCCCCACTGTCTAGTGCTCCAGGTACCATAACCTACTGAGTCTTTGTGGTGGTGTCGAGAGGATCTTGCATTTCCTGTTCTTGTGTGCCCAAGGAGGTATCTGTTTGTTGATTCTCATGTGGTGAGGGTTCCTTCTCTTCTTCCTGTAGTTCTGGCCCTTCAAAGGGAAATTGCCAACCTTTGGCAGCTTTTCCTGATTTCTTCTTTTTTCTGTTATCCCTTTTGGCTGCCGGGCATGAGTTTTGTAAGTGTCCTGTGTTCCTGCATATCCGACATCTAAAGGCTATGTTCTCATAATCCAAATGATGTGTCCATCTTTGTTGTTTATTATTCAACATAATGCACTCTGGGAGTCCTTTTCTCAAGTCAACCTCCACACAGATTCGTGCGAAGGTGAAAATGCGCTCCTCCGGGCATTGAGTATCTGTTTTAATGTATCTACCAAGGGTATTTCCAATGCAACCAAGAACATTTTCATTCCAAAAATGTAGCGGGAGATTGTAGAGCCTAACCCAGACCGGCATTCTAGTCACCTCCATAGTGTTGGCATCAAAATTTGGGAACCATGGTGTGATGAAAAGTCCCGTGGAGCCCCAGAACCATGGTCCCTGGCTAAGAATGGAATCTCAGGCCTCAGTAGATGAAAATTTGACAATGAAGAACCCCTTAGAACATAGGTGGATTTCACATTCCATGGTCCAGTTTGTAAAAATCCAATGGAACAGCTCCATTGGTTTGGGCCAGAAGCAGTTGAATCTGCCTATTATTGCTTGGGATTCGTAGGCATTTCTATGCACATCAATATCTAGACTGTCTATATTTATTTCAGGCACACTGTCCTGCAGTTCCACAATGTATGGCTTGGGAGAGATTTCTGCAGGGGCATCAGGTACTGTAGTTTTGTTTTTGTCCCCCTGTAAGACATTTCTGTATGTACCTTTTGAGTTTACTGTTTTGGATGCACTTGCTCCCATGGAGGTTCCATGTGCTCTGTTTTGGTCCAACATTCCACCCCGCAGTCTAAGGTTGAGGCAAATAGAAGACCTAGAAACAATGGCATATTCTTTAAGAGTGCAATGATCAGCTAAAGCTTCCCCCCCAAAAATCAATGACTGTAAATGAAATGGGTACCCCGAAACAGATTGGATTTCTTCCTTCAGATATAAAATCGAGTCTGTGTTTCAAATCCATATAATAATACTATTGCCTACGTGAGGCTTAATGAAAATTTGATATGGAGCCGAGCCTACCTGAAGGTCGATATTGCAGATAAGCTGGCTGCTCCTTTTGCCCTTTGGTACATCATTCATGGCGAGTGCGCAAACCTGTGTCTGGTTACCAGATTCAACCCATGAGGCAGGTGTGCATTTAGGATGGTAGCGAATCCCAAAACAGGAACACGCACACAGGTGGTCTGATGGTCGGTTTGTGTGCCATCTCCAGCAGCAAGTCGACAACAGAATGTTTGGTCTGGTAAAACCCACAACGCCTAAGCAACCACAAGCTGAAGAGCGAATCCCATACTTTTCCACCCAGGCAAGTCCAGAAAGCAGGTCCGTCACGCAGCAGGAACAATGGCCAGAGGGTCTGAAAACAGAAGCGTTAACAGACTCAGAACGAGGGATATCAGTCCAGCGTGTATCCAAACCCCAACCAGGCAGCTGGGTAATGTGTCTCGGCACCACAGGAACCCGACCAGGATGTGCCGCCTCCGCAAAAGCCGACAAACCAGAACAGAGAGCCTTAGGGTAGCCGCCGACAACCAGAGTTTTGCTTCCCTCCATTTTTTTCTCGGAAGTCCAATCCATGTGAAAATATTATGTTGGTATATATATGTGTTTTCACCCACAATTGACTATTTCATTATCGATAACAAATTTTTTTGGTTAATAACTGTTATTATCAATATTTTTGAAACCTCCACGACCTATTTCTATGGAAGAAAAAATTGCCTTTCTTTCCTTCACGATGGCTCCTTCTTTGCAACAACTTATTTCTTCTAGGCTACTATTTCCTATGGTATTTCCTTACAGCGTTTTGCAACATGTGGTGCAATTGCTAGTTAAAAAAATGTTATATAAATGTCATATGGAATATGATTTTTGGGTATGTGGTATTAATTACCCATAATATTGGCCCATTGTATTGTAATAAACCTTATTTACAAATTGAGAATCTCCATATAAAATAGCAGTCAAGATGGATAATGAAAAATTTAAATAAAATTATTGATGTTTATTATGGATTGATGTTTATTGCAATTTTTTTTATCAAAGTATGATTTTTTGTTATTTAAAATGCATTTTAACTACATATATGTATTTAACACTCTACAAAACCTTGAGAATAATAAATTATGAAAAATTCACAACTAAAATTTGTAATTCCAACAAATTCTTACTAAACCATGAACCAATTCTACTAAATACAAATAAATACTATAAATTTAAAATTTAAGGTTTAACAAAATATTTGTTGAACACCCACTCCTCTGATCCCACCCTAATTATGTAGTCAAAATAAAATAGTGGGTGGAGAAATAGGAGGAGACACATGTTGAAAAGGAACGAGCACTTAATGTTACACCCGTGTCGATGTGGAGCAACAATAAACCTTAAACGCGGTGCAGAAATTAAGTCGAATTCAGTTGGTTAGTTCGTTCGTTGGTAAATGGCAATTAAAATATTAAATGACTGGAGCGTACCCGAGTGGAATGCGAGAGTAGTTAAAGCAACCATATTTATATTAAATCGCCAACGTTTCCACCACGCAATAAAGAATTTTGCGGATGAGAACTTTAATGATGTGTTCTTCTCATTCATTTTTGCTTCCTTTCATTATTTAAGTGAAACGTACGTTTTAATTCATTTAAATAGGGAGTTGTCTATCCAGGGAATGAAATAGCTCGGACGACAGTGTTTTGTCGGAATCTGGGCAAGTAAAATTCAAGAAATCAGGTAGTTGGAGTGTTTGGAATCCATTTTTGACAGTGGAAATGGATTCAGCGCTACCAAAAACCCTTATGACACTCAAAATACTAAAGTTTCACAACTGTAAACATGATTCTGATAAAATCTTTGCCGCATTCTGGGCCAAAACGTTGCCCGGGAAGACTACGGCTTTAAATAGTGGAAACAAAGACCATGAATTGAAGTTTGGATACGTATGATATTTAAAATGGTAAAATCTTTCATGAGATATTTAATGTTATAGTGAAGAATTTCACATTATTTAAAGAAGTTGTGTATCGAGCACGTGAAATCGTGGCAAAAAAATCTCGAAAAATCATGTGCTTGGAGTGTTTAAAATCCATTTTTGATGCTGGAAATGGATTCAGCACTATCAAAAACCCTTGAGGCACTCAAAATATTAAAGTTTAACAACTGTAAACAAGATTTTGAGCAAATCTTGGCCAGATTTTTAAGTTTAGTGATTTTTTTTTTTATTATTTATTGGGAATTAAAAAAACACACACACACACATATATATATATATATATATATATATATATATATATATATATTTGAAGTAAAAAAATAATAATAATAATGATAAAAGAATGGAAGAGCACTTTTCAAAAAATGGTAAATATTGAAAAAACTATATATATATATAAACAGATTACTCTCTAAACCTAGAACCTGAAAATATAAAAGCAACAATGAAACGCTGAAAACCTAAACTATTATAAATACATTGTAATACTCTTTTAAAATCGTTGGCATTCACAATTTTTACGGAATTATTTTAATTATCATATAGTTACCATGAATTATGAATTGATTGGTTTTCAAGAAACTAATTCATAAGTTCGTTAGGGTTATGATTTAATTAGAAACTAACCTATGATCTCTTTCAAGAAAATGGTAACACGTATTCCATTACAAAATATATACTATTGTTTTTTGTATTCACGGGAATGAAGGGGAGTATGAAAATGAAAGAGAGACTAGCGGGTTTAAAAGAAAAAGACAAGCATTTGCATTCCAGGAAAATAATGTGCATTGATGAAAACAGTAAAGAGTGTGTGTTCATCCTCACCTTTGTTGATACAACTATGACAGCCATGGGAGTTGCTATGCAGTATTATGGCATAATAGAAGTTCTTATTAAGAGTGTTCTTCAGAGTTAAGCATGTCCATTACGTTTTATCTTGAGAAAAAGTGTATGGATTTGCATGGTTATTAATGAATCCATTTTCTTGGAAAGAAGTGCATATATATAAAAAAAATATATATCATATATATTTTCCTTAGATTATGGAAAAATAGTAAACAGTAATAATTATTTTGCTCAATTTTTTAGGATGAGTTATATATATGAAAGAAAATGGTATTTCATTAGTTTATTAGGATGTAACTGAAACAAATTCACCATTGATTATTTAGGTGACTTATTTTCCAATTTATTCTCATATCAAGATGAAATAAATATATGAGAAGATAATTTCATGGGAAGATATAACAAGTGGGATTTCCCTTTTTAAGGTGAAATGTATGGGAAAATAGTAAAGAGTAATAATTATTTTGCTCAATTTTTTAGGATGAGTTATATATATGAAAGAAAATGGTATTTCATTAGTTTATTGGGATGTGAGTGAAACAAATTCACCATTGATTATTTACTTGACTTATTTTCCAATTTATTCTCATATCAAGATGAAATAAATATATGAAAAGATATTTTCATGGGAAGATATAAGAAGTGGGATTTCCCTTTTTAAGGTGAAATGTGTAATTGTGGTTAAAGATAATATCTTATGGAATTACTTTCTAAAAGTAATACACAGAGATAACATAAGTAACATGATCTTCTTTAGAAAGAATGTCTTTATCTTGTGCGTGAAAGATAAGTCCATTGTGGTAATTTAGTTGCAAGAGTTTACAAAAGTTACATGTTCTGGTGGGTAGAAAAAATAAGTTATTTTGTGTTGTATACTGGACAGTTTGACTTAATTTTATGTTTCTGGCTTGTAAAAAAAAAAAAGTTATTTTGTGTTGTATACTGGACAGTTTGACTTAATTTTATGTTTCTGGCTTGTAAAAAAAAACAAGTTATTTTGTGTTGTATACTGGACAATTTGACTTAATTTTATGTTTTACTGCATAAAAGGTTTAACTTTGTAATAATTTAAAAAAAAGGCCTTCCTAGTGCTTATGCACAAAATAAGGGTTAATTATGGTACTTTTTTGAAAAGGGTAACCTCTTGAAAATATTGCATGGCTAGTTCTTGACTTAGGTGTATAAAAAGTTAACCTTCTTATGGTTTCCTAGTTTTGTGCATAAAAGAAGGTTATCTACGATAATTTCTTAAAAATGAAGCATGAGGAACTAAAAAAGGAAGCATGAGGAACTACGTGTAGAAAGACAAAGAAACTAGGTTATATTTTCTTCTTTATGAAGAAGAAGTAAGTATTTGATTACATGAAAATAATAAATAAATGATGGTAGAATTTTAAAGAAGGCAATATGTTGTGCAAAGTTATAATGTTTTTTAGGAAGAATTATATGTGAGTACTTTATGCTATCATAACCATTATGTTCGATGTATTTTGGAATAAGATCATGTATATGCATGCAGGATTTGTATTATCTTTTATTGGAAAGAATATACAATTGTATGTGGGAAAAGATAGCATGTTTAGTTAGCCTACATTGAGAAATATTCTTTGGAAAAGAAGATGAATTACATGCATAAAACCCATATTAATGTGTTGGTTCCTTGGAATATATATGTGGGTAATGTTTGCATAATATTTGGAAAAGAATGCATGTATTTGTATGTTTCATTACCTAAGTTTTATGGAAAAGGAAACATGTTTTGCATGCCTTATTATGCTAAAATTCCCTCGAAAAGGAAAAGTGTGTTTGAACGCTTGATTGTGTTAAGAATTCCTTTGGGAAGACTCTTTTGGAAGCTATATGCTTCATTGTGTTAAGCATTCCTTTGAGAAGACTCTTTTAGAATCTATATGCATTTGCATGCATGGGAGCAACATTTGTTATGTTAACTTTCTTTTCATGCACCAAAAGTAATAGCTTAAGGGTTATTTATTTTGATTAAAATTATGTAAATCGCAAGCATGAATATTGTAACTGATGTATCAGTTTTTTTTTAAATAAAAGCTTGGGAGATGTTCTTTTAAATAAAAGCTTGAGAAATGTAGCTATTGTCTTGCAGGAATGTGTGTCTCTGCGAGGGAAACATTAGTTAATGTGATGACTTATAACTAACACATATTACTAGCACATATGCAATATGTGTTGTTAAAGGAAGCAGGTCAAGATATTTTACTTTTATGTCATGAATATACATGAGTAGATGGAGAAGCTTCTCTAGCATAGATTTATGAAATGGTTGATTAATATGAATATTGACATCAACGTATGTTGAAGGCAACATTAGTAGGGAATGAAAGTGACTTGTATAAAGGAAATATTAAGCTTAACATGGTGGTAGGTAAATGATTATGGTTCATACAGATGAGTTTGAGTTGCAAGATGATCCAATGTATGATGGACATTGTAAGCTGCAGGATGATCTAATGTACGATCGATGGATATTGTAGGTACATCCATGCCACCAAGATATGAAAATATAAAGATTAGTGGGTAAATGTTATCTTATTTATTGTAATGGCTTTAAGCTAGATATTTGTATATTTCTTTGTAAGATTTATAAGGATGGTTAAGTGATGGTCTCCCTTATAAGCCATTGAGTGAGGGCTGAACACCCTCACAAGCATTTAATAATAAAATTGAACACAATAAAATTGAACACCCTCACGAATGTTTAATAATAAATTAAACGTTGTTGGTTTTCACTCTACGGGATTTCCAGGGTATATTGGTGTTCAATAATGTGATTGATTATTGTGTCAAAATGATGATGTTGATTTCATTTCTTGTTGTGATGTTCATAATGTCAAGTATGTGATGACTACATGAGTAATGAAATGAATGGAAAGTTACATCATACAGTTTTATGTTAATGTACTACTGTAGAGGTTGTTAATGGTTAAGCATTCCATGTGAAGTAAATTTTAACTCACATTTCTATGTGAAGTGTCTTAATCATAAAATTAAAAGTTGTTGGTTTTCACCCTACTGGGTTTCCAGGGTATATTGGTGTTCAATAATGTGATTGATTATTGTGTCAAAATGATGATGTTGATTTCCTTTCTTGTTGTGATGTTCATAATGTCAAGTATGTGATGACTACATGAGTAATGAAATGAATGGAAAGTTATATCATACAGTTTTATGTTAATGTACTACTATAGAGGTTGTTAATGGTTAAACACTCCATGTGAAGTAAATTTTAACTCCTTACATGTACTTTGAAAGGTATTGCTAATAAATTTTTCATAATATAAATATCTTATATTTATCAAAAGCTTTCTTTTTGGTAAAATGTCTAGTGTTGTATTTAGCTTCTTATGAATATGTTGAATGTTGATCTGTAAGGAGCAAATTTTTATTTCAAAAACTCCGACTTTTCAAAAAGCCAAGTCTAAATCTTCTAGCTGAGTTTAATTACATAGTTATCAAATTTGAATTCTAGTTTATGTTCAAATTTGATTAGACATGAAAAAAATACTATTATGTAGAATTCAATATTCTAGATTTTATATAGTACAAATACTTATAAATATAATTTATTATTCTTTGTTACAGGAATTTCATATTTTTGGCAACTAGAAGCTTACTATTTTTATCACTTTTTAATATGAAATTTATTATTTTCACAATTGCAAATTTTTTAATATGCCATTAACTATTTATTATAACCTTTTTAATATAAAAATTTTGCTTTTTGCTTTTTTAATATTAAATTTTATGTTAATAAAAATCTTTATCGAATTTGATCATAATTATATTTTTTTAATATATAAATTTTTGCTTTTTAATTTTTTAAATATTAAATTTTATATTAATAAAAGTCTTTATCAAATTCTATCACAATGGTATTTTTAAAATTTTTGAGTCGTGTTTTTTTGAAATTTTTGATACAACGCTGTCGAACTTAGTAACTGTGTTTAAATGATTTATGTTTTGTCCTTTTCCAATAATCTAAAATGAAAAAAATATTATAAGGTTATGTTATCTTATATAAATGTTTTGACACATCAATTTACATAAACATAAAAATAAAATAAAATAAATTTTTAATTGTAATTTTTAATAATTAAATAAATTTAAATGTATTTTAATTTCGATCTATCAAATTCGAGAAAGATCAAGTTTATTATTTAGAAAAAATAAAAAATTATACTAAACTTATTGCTCTGAATAAATCCGAAATTGATAAATCTAAGCTAGTTATAGTAATTTGAAATTACCTAAATCAATTTAATTTCTTTGAACACTTTCAATAATCAAATGAATTAAATTTCAAATTCCAACCGTGCGGTCGAAGAAAAGGAGGGCCACTGCCACCCGTCCATCTGCGGTGGGGCCCTGCGCGGGAGCACTAATGAATGAATGACCGAAAACATTTATGTTAGGTTCAGGTATGACATCATCAAATTGGATATTGAGTTTCTGTTAGGTTCCATCGCCGTCTTTCTGGTGGGCCCCACCCTGCAGGGGCGCAGTCATTATTGTTTTTTTTTTTTTAGATCTAGGACAATCGGTGCGCAGTCATTATTGTTATTAATGATATGGCAATTGACTAGAGGAGCATTAATGAATGAATGCGTAATCATTGCTGTACCTGCATTATTTCAAAAGTTTGCAATCTAACGGCCCTCATAAACAGGGTAAAGGGATGGAAAACAATAAGATATTTGCATTGAAAACAATTAAGATATTTTTTTTAATCGAATTTGATTTTATATATATTGTTTTTATTTGAATATTATATTTTGAATGTATTAGCAATTCTAAAATATTCTAATCTTAAATATTCCCATTATATAAATTTATAAATTCAAGGATATATGTTAATTTTAAACCTAAATATTTTAATTATATAAATTTAATAACCTTAAAATACTATATTGTAAAAATAAAAAAATACTATATTGTAAAAATAAAAATGAATCCAACTTTATCAAAAATCTTAAAATTTGACAACTGTAATTGGGATTTCCAAAATTTATCAAATTTTACCAAAATCACTTTTAAAAAATTCATCTTTTTAAAACTATTTTACATTTTTAAAATATCATGCGATTCGCAACGTAAAAGGTTGGTGAGGCGGTACATTACATGATATTAAAATATAAAATGTGAATTGAAGAGGAAATCATTAATTGCGCAAATGATAGAAAATGGATAGCGACGGGGCTGTGAAAATCAGAGTGTTAAAAAGATATATAAAGTGCTGCGGATTTGGCCGTTCAAAAATAAAGTGCCTTAAAAGGGAATCAACAGATATTATAGGAAAATATTAAAATATTCACTTTTTATATATGTATTTCACTTTTTATATATGTATATGCAGAATTTTGACAATTTTCAATTCTTGTAGGATTTATTTTAAATATAAATGTTAATTTTGTACAATCTATTCAATTAATTATAAATGTCCAATATTGATGATGCGTATTTTTTTAAAATTTAAAATTATGGTTATATTAATAAATTTTTTAAATAAAAGTGTTATAATAATAAAATAAAATAAAAATTAAACAATTTGAATATGGAAGATGATACATGGTAAGATACTTTGGATGCATATTATTTGTCATTCATGAATCGACTAAATTTCATCTCCCTTTTCTTTTATATTAACTTTTTAATTATTTTTATTTTTTTTGTTTTTTAAATATTTTTTCCCCTTCTTTAGTTTAATAGCTTAATTATTTTGATATTTATTGGTAGAATTTTGATTGGATGTTTAGTCTGTTTGGGGATGATGGGATTTCCCATTGCAGCAATCAACTTCTCTGCTATTTCAATGGCAGGGGTTATTTCTTTTTGAAATAAGTTATTAAAAAGCTTGAAAATGGTATCCCTGTTTGGGCGTCGGGGGAGGAATTAAAGTTGCCAAATTGGTTGAGGGGGGACTGGGAGATCTATTCAGAGGATCTTAGGAGTAAAGGACTTCTCTGGAATCATGGAGGGGACAAGGTGGATTGGAATGGCCCAAAGAAGGATGGCATGGTGTTGGTGGGTGCAATTTATAATGATTTGAGTAGGCAAAAATTCCTAAGTCCGGTTCCTGATTCTATCAAGGGATTGTGGGAAAGCTCTTCGCCACTCAAGATGAAAATATTCTTATGGCTGGTAGTGATGAATAAGAATCTGACTTGGGGAAATCTTAAGAGGAGGGGATTGTGTGGTCCGGGTATTTGTAGAATGTGTTTTCTAGAGGATGAAGACAACAATCACCTTTTTTAAAAATGCATATACGCAAGGAAGGTACAATCTGATTTGTGACTTTTTTAAGACGCAGTTCCCTGTCTTTGAGAATACTAAGGTTTTTATTTCATGGTGGAACATGAAGAATATAAATTTCAGGAATATCCCAGCATTATACCACTAGGCCATTTGGTGTGATCGCAATAAGTGGATTTTTAATGGGTGGCGAGCTACCCAGGGGGAAAATCATCCATTATTATTCAGTACTGGGAAAGACTTAGAACCATCATGAAACCTCCGGGGGATCTTTCTAGGAGGATGAGACCTGTATAAATTACCTATCTGGCGGGGTTTTTTGACGGAGCATCCCAGCAATCTAGTCGTGGGTGTGGGCTTGATTGATGCTCAACCTTGAGTGTCATTATAAAATATATTAGCACGGTGGAAATGGGACTAATATGAGAGCTCAAATCCTCGCTTTGTGGGGTTTACTCTAGTTCGCTTCACATCTATGTATTGAGGAATTATGGGTATATGGGGATTCGAAGGTGCTAATAGATCATCTCAATAAAGACAACAAGCTCTCTACGGGACATCTCACATCATGGCTTGATCGCATCAACAGGTTAAGGAATTCTTTCATCACACTACACTTTAATCACGTTTATCGTGAGAAGAACTCTCAGGCAGATAGGCTCTCAAAAAAAGGCTCGGAGGGGGTTTTTGGTCTAATTTTTTATGAACTGTTTTTATCGGATAGGGAGAGAGCCACAAGTATGGTCCAATTCTCATAAATATGAGGGTTAATATAGTCAGTTGTTTTTTCTATTAACAAACGGGTTACTTTTGATGTTTTTCCTCTGTGATCTTGTCGGATGATAATGGTCGTTTCTGTATTCCCATGAGTTTTTTTTTTTCAAAATGAGAGTTAGCATTTTCTCTGTGGTTATGAAGAGGATAGAGATTTTGATGGTTTTCAGAGGGAAGTAACGAGCGACAGAGGATTCTAAGTCCAATCTTTAACTGAATTCTACTCTTTTTTAGAATGATCCTTTAGATGTTTTTGACCAAGATGTATTTTTGGTATTTTGGCTTTGGGGGATGATAACCTTCATCAGATCTGCTAGGAAAAAGACATTTTTTGTAAGTATAATCTGTAGGGGGATTGTGGCAGTTTTGTTAAGTAAATCTGGTTGCATTTTTAAATGTTTTGAATGGCAATGAAGGCAGGTATACTGTGAAACCTACGAATGTATGGATATTTCTTATAGTATTGAACTTGATATTATATAACCAGTGTTTTTTCTACTTGAAAAAAAAATTATTTTGATATTTATCTTTTTCTTTTTCTTTTTCTAATTTGTTTGAACTCTTCTCTATATTTCAAAATCCTATTTTATTCCTAATTTAACAATGAAGTTTATTTGATAAATTTCTGTGTAAGCTAGATTATTTTGGTTGATTGATTATGATGTTAAACATCCATGAAGATAAATTAAGATTTTTTAATATTTTATTGTTGACTGACCAAGTGCAAAACGTTCTTAGTGTGGCGCCACAATCCAAGAGAAAGTGTTTGTCATATTCAACCCTCTTAGTATCACAAAATTAACAAATTCTTTCATCCCAAAGTATTTTAATTCCCCACCCAACATTTTCCAATTTGTTTAACCTCTTATCTTTATTTTAATTTAAAGTCTTATTTAATTCTAATTTATCAATCAAACTCAACTCAAAATAAATATAAATGAAATTAATTTATTTTATTTTATTTTTCTATTTTAACAATTTTAAAATTCTCCTTTAAAATTTTACTGTATTATGAATATTTTATTTTAGTTATATATTTTTATTATTTTAATGCATTTTATATCAATTTTAAATTTAATATAACTCTTGATGTTGGGTGGAGTGTCAACCCTAAACATTGGACACAAATCATAATACAATTTCATTCTAAAAATCTCTGACATTATAAACAATTGTAAAATATACTTTAACTTAATATAAATAAAATTATCAACATAATAAATAAATAAAATATAAATAATAAAATGTTTAACCTATCTTCTAACCAAAATATCAAATGATAAAATATTAAAAAATTACTTCCTATAGATTTGAGCTACAGGAGTTGCCGTAAATGTTTAACATTTAACAAATTTAATATGGGCCTAACATTTAACAAATTTAAAATTTAATATTGGGCCTAACATTTAACAAATTTAATCTAATGTCAATGTTGGTGGTGTGTATGTAGGTGTAAATGTTTCACATTAACCATGGATATTCAACCCACTTTATCATGGATATTATTAGCATGTAAATAGCCTTGTTAACGACATGTCCAAAAAAACATAACTTATTTCACAATCGAAATATTTTATAAATATTTTATTTTAATTTAATTTTATAACATTTTTTTAATTAAAACTAAAAGGGAAAATATTATAATTACTATTGAGATATATTTAAACCATTTATCACTACTACAAAGATTCCCATAGAAATTAAATCAAGGTTTTAATAAAATTAAAAAAAAAAGAGAATACTTTTAAATATAAAGATGTGAAATTTATATAATATAAAATAATATTATTAAGAACTAGCATAGATCCATTTTAACGAAGGATCCAAGCAATGAGAGCGAGCAAATTGTTAGTACTAACAATAATAGAGGAAAGATAGTGCATGATTGTTGTAAGTTTTTCATTATTGTATTTTCTTTGACATGCTTGATCCAAAATATAGGTTTAATATTTTACAACCAATTGAATATTTTAATTTAGATACTTTCTTAAACACAATATCATGGAATCAAATTTAAGAGAGAGAGAAGGGGGTGAGAGGCAAGGAGAGAGAGAGGGAGGGAGATAGTGACAAAGCTGGAGAGGGAGGGGGAGAGAGAGAGAGAGAGAGAGAGAGAGAGATGGGGGAGAGAGAGAGGGAGGTGGGAGAGGGGGGAAGACAAAGAGGAGAGATAGAGAGAGAGAGAGAGATGGAGTTGGAGGGGGAGAGAGAGGGGGAGAGAGAGAGAGAGAGAGAGAGAGATGGGGGAGAGAGAGAGGGAGGTGGGAGAGAGAGGGAGAGAGAGGGGGGAAGACAAAGAGGAGAGATAGAGAGAGAGAGAGAGATGGAGTTGGAGGGGGAGAGAGAGGGAGGAAAGAATAAAGATGATGCAGGAGCATCCGACTAGGGAGGCAAACAGACAACAGGTTTTCCTGTCTTTTGGTGATGTGTTGTTTTAACAGGTCTTTGAACCTGGCCATGTTTAATTTG
>JAXQQM020075306.1:0-13578 GCA_034641835.2 Pinus albicaulis | reverse complement strand
CATGCAATCCCTTGCAAAGTGCCCTATTTCTCCACATTTCTAGCAAATTAGTTGTCCTCTCCCCATACCTGTGCTTCCACCTTGGCCTCCTCCTCTACCGCTAGTTGGGGAGCCACCTATGCCTGAGGGGGATCTTGGCGAGGACAGATCTAACTGTACCCTAAATAAATTTCATTGATCTATCATCAGATCATATGTCCGACAATTCTGTTTATCATGACCTATAGATCTGCAGAACCTGCACCATTGTTGCTTTATTTCTAGGACATATGCGACAAGGCAGGGGTAGTGTTTGGTATTGTGCAACCCACTAGCATGACAATCATCTCACCACAGCACCAGCCCACTTGGCCCTACAACTTCCCTAGGACACAACGAGCTAGGTCCCCTTGCTTGCACGTAGTCTACTAACAGAGGATAGTTATTTTTGGTGTGGCCATTCACCTTGCATCGTATATACCATATTTTAGGGCTGGCCTCTATTCCTCACTCCTTTTGTAGGTTCTGGATCTCCATTTGCATTGCCTCTAGTTGGCCTTGTATTTATTGTACTCCTAATTGGGTATCATTCCTTGGCGCAACCTCCATCTTCATAGAAATCTCCAAGGCCTTCTCATGTGACTCAATGGCTTGATGACCCTTTGGTACATGGAGGTGAGATAGTAACATAGAAATGAACCATTCCATATGATGTCTATCATCATACAAAAATCCTCCTCTAATTACCTTCTTTAACCATTGGCCAGCCTCCCATACAAACTCGTTCGGTCCTTGCTTGAAATATTTCAAATCGTTCAATATCTAAGAGTAGGACTTAGGCTTCTTGAACTAATGCTTCAAGGCATTCTTAATCTCTTCGATGGTCGTGTTCACATGCTGGTCAATGTATTCCATATACCAGTCCAAGGCCCTTCCTTCAAAGGCCAGGGATAGTTGTGCCCTTTTTACAACATCACTGGCTACGTTTTGTGCAATCCATACCGATCCTGCGATGAACTAGAAGTGATCCATATCTTCATCCCCTATGCCCTTAAAGGTGGGTAGCTTCATGTGCGAGGCCATATCGTCTTCCGGTGGTGGTGGAGGTGAGTTATTACCCCTATGAGGGTTCAATGGTGGTGTAGAAAGAGAGTTATGTGTAGCAGAATTCCTTATTGAACTGTAGATAGATCGATCTCCTTCTTGATTAGTTCTGTAGTATTTACCACTACGCGTTGTGCCCTAAATTTAATCGGATCTCATTCACTTTGTATGAATACACAAAGTGCTCTTTTCACACAACAAGATCTTGATCAGTAATGGTAGAGTTTTTAGAAACTTACCCTGGAAACCCTTGAAGAATCTTCGTTGCGCCTCAGAGTAGGAAACAAATTGATTAATTGCAAATTCTATCACAAACCCTCCTATCACACTGTCCACCCAATGATCTACCATATGAGTGATGGTGCTATCAGTATTCTCTAACTACTGAATCAACTCTGGGGTGCACTGCGTGACCCATTCGTTCTTCCAACACATCTGGAAATCTACAAGCCTCGCGAGCCACTTCTGAAGCTCTATCACAAATGTCACAAAGAAAATTTTTTATATTTATGTGAAAATTTACTTATTTTTCCACTTCTCTATGGTTAGCTTTGCATTGCGATACTCTCCTACCATGAATTCTTGATTTTTCTTTTTGAACCACTCATCGATCTCTTTCTTCTCAGGTCTCCAATGTGTTCATGGAATTACCCGATCTCTCTCTCAAAATGCTCCCGGTCCCAGCAACGGAACCATTTTTTGGCTCAAGGGGTCCTAACCTAGGTTCGAAAGTTTAAGGTTTGCCAACAAATCCCTATACTACTGGCCCTTTTGACAGTGACCTACTTGCATAGGTCAAAGTCTCACCCGAAGCAGTATGGGAGGGTGCTGGAACTAGGTTTCTACACCCTGAAAGAGAGTAGGTAAATCAAGTAGAGCTGTGTTCCTAGCTTATCAGCTTTTCATTTAACAGATCTGGTTAAAAGTTTATATCACAGAGCTCAGATCTAATAATTACCTTCACATCCACGTGCATACTACCAATACATCAGCACAACAACTATAATTACAACAATTAACGAATAATAGATTCATATAACAGAAAAAAAGATACCTTCACAACTATCAACAGATACTTTCACAGTTTAATCATACATCCCAAGTTTGCATAAATCATAACAGAATAGATCCAGATCACATCAAATATCAATAGTACTTTGCATATATATTAATACCATAATCTTCTTACAATCCCAAAATACCTCCTGCGCACACATCCAGTAGGTTCCACACATAGTAGGACTAAGTGCCATGCACACAACTAGCAGGAGTCCTTCCCAAAAACCCAACAAAAGATCCAACAATTCGTGCTTACATCAATCTCTATTCTTTCCTACCTATGACTCAAAAAAGGTTCATCTATTTATACTGATTTAGCCTACGCATGCAATTGTCCACAAACGATGGTTTACGAAATCTTGGTCTACCCTTGACCTGTCACAATCCATTAGGGGATTTGACCCACCCCAAAACCCCTGTGTTAGACTAATTATTACAAAAAACATACAAAAATGGACAAAATTTTCAGCTTTAGCAGACCCTGTTCCAACATTTTCCCCTGCCAATCTGAAAAATTATGGGGACCTAACAAAGACTAGGGACCAAAAATCAGTAGCTGACTCCCTAGCTGTCTCTACAAGTCTGTTTATTATTCCTACACATTCCACTGAAAGATATGAGGTTGAAGTTTTTCATGGGCCTGCTATCCTTGACAATATAATTCATTGGCAAGTTTTTGAGGATGACGAGCAAGTCAAAAAATTTATATAATTAAAAGAGGAGTTTGAAAGAACACAAGTAGATCAACAAAACATGCTTTTTGAAACAAAGGGGAATTCTGAAGTGTTATAGCTAAAGAATAATTCTATACCCAAAGGCCTCATCCCACATGAAAATATTTTTGACCAGAATGATGTGTTCAAATCTCCTAGGATACAAGCTAATGATGAAGAGGTAGAGATTTGTAACCTTGGTACAATAGCAATGCCAAAAATTATTAAGCTTTCAAAGTTTCTTTCAGTTGACATGAAACAGAAATATATTGAGATGATGAAAAGGTTCATAGATGTTTTTGCATGGATTTATGTCGATTTAAAGAAATATGATCCTACTATTATTCAACATACCATTCCTATTAAAGAAAATGAAAATCCTTTCAAATAGAAGCTGAGGAGGATTAATCCACTTCTCATGCCTCTGATTGAAAAGGAAATCAAGAAGCTCTTTGATGCCAAAATTATTGTTCCAATCATATTCTCAAAATGGCTTGCAAACTTGGTTCCAGTAAAAAAAAAAAAGTGGAGAAATCAAAATTTGCATTGTCTTCAGAAACTTGAACAAAGCTTCTCAGAAGGAAAACTACCCTCTCCCAAAGATGGACCAAATTCTGCAGAAAATTTTTGGTTCCCAAAGGATGTATATGCTGGATGTTTTTTTAGGATATAATCAGATACTAGTGCAGCCAGAAGATCAAGAGAAAACTAACTTTACCACACCATGGGGCACATTCATGTATGCCAAGATGCCCTTTGGTCTGATGAATACATGAGCGACTTTTTAAGGAGAAATGGACATTTCCTTTGTTGAGGAGAAGGATAAGTTGGTGGTTGTATATTTGGATGACATAACATTTTCTCAAGGAGAGAGGAATATCATTTGAACCATCTGGAAAATATTCTACTGAAGTGTAGAAGGTTTGGGATTTCTCTAAATCCCACTAAAAGAATTTTTTCTTTGACTTCAGGGAAGTTACTTGGGCATATGTAATATCCCAAAATGGAAATAGTGGAAATACAAGACATAATAATGTAAAACACAAAAAATATGAACATATCATAAGAGGGATCAATATGCAGCCATCATTTTATTCACATATTAGCAAAAATATACAAAAATATCTTGAGGGTCAAGCCACTCAAGCAATAAGAACAAGTCTCCCATGATCATATCAATAATAACATGGGTTATTACCACTGTATAGAATGCTAGAAAGTAGTGAAAACACTGTTTATATCAGTGTAGATGTTGTTGTAAAAATACATAGATGAAATATGGCTGATAGATAAAAAATAAATGTTGGAAATGTTGTCATTGATGGCAAAGGAAAACGACCCGACACTAGAGAGCGCATAAAACTACATAGGGAAGAGGCCATCGTTAAGATCACAGCTAGATAGTAGTTGTAAGTTAATTCATTGTGTAAATAAGAAATGTTTCGGTATATTTGTGCCTTGTGGAATTGAAATCTGTGTATGATTGAGTTACGGTGATACTGCGGCTCTATGCATGCACGAGAGTGTTTGACTCTGTAGTTAATGTACTCCATCCCTGTGTTAATGTATATGCTCCTGAATGCTCGTAGTTATACGCTGCTGTGTATATATTGAAAATATATTAATCGTGTGCGAATAGACCGTGGAATGACTGATGTTCTTGTCTGATTCATATGTGTCAAGGTTAAGAGTCATGTATTATGATTCACTGAAGTTAACAGTGGCATGGTGTTGCAATTCCACATAAGAAACAGAGGAGCGAGGTCATAATGTGCAGAAATCAGCATTGAGATGGTGCGAGGAGGAGAACCCTTTTAAATAATAAAGGACGACGGAACGCGAAGTTACGTAGAACCCTGAGCCAAAAGGGCGGAACCACGAAGAGTGAACAGTAAAGGTGGTTTCTGGTTTTCATCGCACCACCTTTACACGGTGGGTGGTATTCAAGAGATTGGGAGCGATTCCACAGGACAGGAGACACGTGTCCCCGAGCAAATTTGCAAAACCGCTCTCACTGCGCACCATCGCACATTATTGTTCGTGCATCTTCACCGAGCGATATCCGTCCGATCAAATGAGGCGGCGCGACGCGATAACAACCGTCGATTGAAGAAATCCATTAACAAGTGGGCTCCATGGACTATGTATGTATTATAATATGCATCGGGATTGATATGAAGGTTTAATATGGTGCATGTATTCAATTGAGCCATCGTTTATATATGTGGGCCTAGAGCCAGAGGTTCATTATGAGTGGTTTAGTTAAATTAAAGCTCGATATATATATATTTAAAATCTCCAAGGTTCGAACATTCGAGTAAGCATAAGAAGATAGTTATATGACTGCGTGTGTATAATCAAAGAACATAAGTGACAATATATATATAGAATTTACACTAAGACGACGAGGACAGAGTAGTATGAGAAAATAGTGTATCTAACATTGAACGGAGGCCATGATCACAGATTGATATAGCATCGTATGTGAGATGGATGACATCGTTTTGGATATGTGTAAGGGTTCTATGTGGCGTAGTTGTTTTTACATAAACATGGGGGCTTTTACAATCTTTGAAGGAGGTTCCTACAGTTAGAAGAATTGCCAGGTTTAAGTGGGACTGAGTACAAAGGTGTAGGCAGGTGGTTATATATGCAAGAGGATTTGATTAACATCTCAAATCTCAGATTTGAGATGCTAAATATTTCAGATTCATTGGTTTAATTGCCAGTTCAGTAAATAGAGTATCAAAACTGCCCAGGTCAGAGAATGTAAACAGGCAGCCCGAGAACAGAGATGGTAATGTACAAACATCGCCCAGATTCATATGTATTTGAGAATAATACCTGAAAAGCAGTTATATATGTAGCTGGTGCACACAATTAACATGTGAATAAACACAGGGATGAAAATGTGGGCCTAACAGAGGTAAACAAAGAATGTAGGAACTGAAAATGTCACAGGGAATTTTGCAGGCCTGATGAATAGAAGTATGCAGATCAGTTACTTAACAGCAGCATAAAAGACAAATCCAGTAAAGCCAAAATCCAGAAAAGGAGCCGAGTGAAATTGAAATGTGTAATTGAAAATGTGAATGTAAATGTTGTAATTAATTTTTTATTGTTTCTGATGCATTGGCAAGTCTCCTGTAGGAAAAAAAAACTCCCACTATAGTATTGACATTAATGCATATTGTTATATTTTTCTGAATGAGCGGGTAAAAGAAATGAGAAGGCAGAAGGCAAAAAGTCAGGACTATTCACTTCAAACTCCCTGAGGAATATAAAAATTCATGTGATGAACTCTATATATAATATCAACTTGATATGCATAAATGAGGTTAGAGAGAGTAAGGATAGAGAATGAAAAGCATAGAAGATTGAGGCAGAGAAGATAAGGGAGAGAGGAGCAGAAAGAGATGCTGCTGAACAGAGCTGATATCTGAGGTAAATCAACAAACATTTCTTGTGATAAATTGAGGAAGTTGGAGCTTCCATATCAAGTTGAAACTTGATAGCTGTCAGTTGTAGCTGACTGAGGTTGGAGCCTCCTGTAGGTTGGTGCCTACAGAAAATTGAAGGGAGTTGGAGCTTCCTTGCAAGGTGTAGCTTGCAGAATTGAGGTTGGAGCCTCCTATGGGTTGGTGCCTGCAGAAAAACAGTGGTGAGAGGGAGTTGGAGCTTGCCTTTGCATCACAACAATAATAAGATGTGTTTTTCTCCCTTTATGGGTTTCCACTTATATTTGCTGTCTCTATCTGTGTTGCCTGTGTGCTGAGATGATTTATCAAATCTGCTTAATGTTTGCTGCTCTCATAATAAGTTTAATGTCACATTAATTTAATACTTGCTACAACATATTAAGAATGTTCATATACTAAGGTTGATTATAAAAGTAAGCTATAAATAAGCTGATGAAAAGTTGAAAAATGCTCATGTATGTATTGAACTGATTCACCCCCCCCCTCTCAGTTCAACTAACAATCAACAAATAAATTCCCATCAAGGAAGATATGGGCTCTAATACATGATTTCTAGCCAACCCAGAAAATATTTCTAGAAATACCAACAAAAATATACAATGTGACAATAACCCTAGGGTTGATATGTCACTGAAAACTGGAACTGAATAGAATTAGGCTATGAAATATCTGAAATGATAATGTCCTCCTCCAATGGTATTTCTCAATAGAAGGTTTATCCCTCTATTCAGAAATAGACTCTCTTGATGAGCTCAATAAACCCTCTCAGCAACTGCCACTAAACATAACACAAATCTCGATTGAAACTACATTGTGAGGGATGGTAGATGGTTGGAATGATGCCAAATATATATAAATATGCCCAGGATTTCTCCTTTTTAATCTTCCAATGGATAGGTTACCTATCCACTGAAAAACAAGCCCAGAATTGGCTCTATGTGATCCTCCTTTTCTGCACCCTGCAACACAACCCAGCTCTAAAGAGAAACTGAGCTGTAGCTGAAGGAGGTAGCTTGGATAGAATTCTAGAATGAGGAAATGAAGCCCAATGAACCTAATCTTCCTTGAATATGAGGTAGGGATTCCCGATCAATAACACCCTTATGCTAAATAGCACAACAAACCTCGCTAAACGGTTAAAGGATGCAAAGTCTAAATAGACCATTATCAAATAATAATCTCAAATATGAATAAAAATGGCTGCCATCCCCTCCATATATAGTCTATGAGCCTTCTCAGATTGGGTCCCATCCATAACAGCCACTAAGTTCATGATCCTCCATTAAAACTGTGTTGTCTCATCATAAATGCCACTCCTCCATGACAACGTTGTTGATTTGGTCAAAGTTGACCTATTCAACATGCATCCCCTCCAATTCACACCCAAAGGTGCTTAATATAGTAGCTTATTCTTCCTCCTTTCACATTAGGAGTGTTATTATTCCTTCTAAGGATATTTATGGGCCTCCCTACCCACTTAGTCACCTACCTAGTGATAAAATGGACTATAATATTCCATTTAGCTGAAGGCTAAACTTTTGGAATATTACAGTCCTCCTCTCCAAAAAATTTCTTGTCCTCAAGAAACTGGAAGGATATGGAAAAATTTTCCTTCCCTCCTCTTGTAGCCTCCTCATCAGATAGTCCCCACCACTGCTCAACATAATATGCAATAAATCTGCCCCACCAATGGTTCCTCCCAAGTATGAATGTTGTGAAACCAACTCCAAAAAGAGAAGAAAAGAGATATCAACGCCTTATAAATAAGCCACTTTGAGGGGGCAACATCCAATACATTACATGAATGAAAAATTCTTGGATGATTCAAATTAAAAAACCTCCTTTCTATATATAGGATTCCATGGGGCCAGAATGTAATCCTAGTGGGGCCACAATGTAATCCTATCCGACCTAACAATAATAATTTAAGGGCACAATAATAACAATATGGGGGTTAAAAGTGTACAATAATAACAATAAGGGGGTTACACTAACAAAAATAAGGGACTATATTAGTAATATAGGGACCTAAAATGCCCCTCTCCTTCAAAAAAATGTTGTCCTCAACGCTTGAGTAGCTCTAGGTGCTTTTGTATAAAGGTCTCATCCTCCCATGTAGAATCTGCAGTGGGTAAGTTATTCCACTTGATGAGATACTCTTAAATTGATCGATTTTGTAGCTGTCGAGTTCTTATTTCCGTGACCGCTTCAGGTTCCAATATGATTTTTCATTCCACATCAAGTTCTAGCAGTATTGTTTGAACTGGAAGATTTTCACCTATAACCTTCTTTAAGCATGAAACATGGAAAATTGGATGCACTTGTGAAGAAGCAGGAAGCTCCAATTTGTATGCCATAGTACCAATATTTTGCAACACCTTGTAAGGACCATAGTACTTTGGCGATAATTTATTATCCTTCTTAGCTTGCTTGAGAGACATTTGTTTGTATGGTTGTAGCCATAAAAATACCCAATCTCCTACATCAAAACTTCTCTCGCTGCGATGTTGATCTGCCTGTTGTTTCATTCGATTTTGTGTCAAATTCAGGTTATCCTTTAAGAGTTGGAGAACTTCTTGCTGATGCTCGATGTGATCTTCCACTGCTTGAACCTTCGAATTTTCTCTTAAATATGATATGATGGATGGTGGATGATATCCATAAAGTGCCATAAATGGGGTCATTTTTGCTGCAGTATGGAAGGAAGTGTTATACCACCATTTAGCTAGAGGTAACCACTTGACCCATTGTGTTTGTTTATCAGATACAAAACAATGAAGATATCCTTCCAAACATTTATTTACTATCTCAGTTTGACCATCAGATTGAGGATGATAAGATGAGCTATGAGCTAATTGAGTGCCCAAACAAGAAAATAACTCCGTCCAAAAATTTCCAGTAAAAATGGGATCTCTGTCGCTCACAATAACCCTTGGGTTTCCATGTAGCTTTTGAATTGTGTCCATAAATGTAGTAGCTACTGTACTTGCTTTAAATGGATGAGATAATGCACAAAAGTGTGCATACTTGGTAAGTCTATCAACTACCACCATGATGACACTCTTTCCTTCAGACTTAGGTAAACCTGTGATAAAATCCATTGAAATATTCTCCCAACGTTGACTTGGAATGGATAAAGGTTGTAGAAGTCCTGGGGTCTTAATTGTTTCCACTTTATTCTGCTGGCAAACCAAACATTCCGCCACAAACTTTTGAATATCGGATTTAAGGCCATCCCAAAAAAATTCTTTCTTCACCCTGTGGTAAGTTTTTAAAAATCCTGAGTGTCCTCCTAAAGGAGAAGTGTGCAATTCCAGAAGAATCTTTTGTTTTAGTTGGGAATTCTTGCAAAGATATAGGCGATCTTTGTACCATAAGGAATCATTTTTCCAACTAAATGTATCGGATGTACTAGGATCTTGCTGCAAATTTTGAATGAGTGTCCATACATATTTGTCCTTCTTCCATTCATCTCTTGCTTTGGTTATCCAATCTGGTTGGATAATAGAAATGGCACAAAGCAATGCTTCCACCTCTTCATTCTTTCTTGAGAGTGCATCTGCAACAACATTAAGCTTTCCTTTTTTGTATATTACTTCAAAGTCATAACCCAACATCTTTGTGACCCATTTTTGCTGCTCTTCTAAAGATAGTCTTTGTTCCAAAAAGTGTTTAAGACTATCATGATCAGTTTTTACCTTGAAGTGTCTTCCCATTAGGTAAGTTCGCCATTTCTTTAGTGCATGCACTATTGCTAACATTTCCTTCTCATAAATAGGTTTATGTAAATACTTTCCTTTGATTGGACGACTTTCAAAAGCAATGGGTCTTCCTTCCTGCATTAAAACTGCACCAATTCCATTTCCTGAGGCATCACATTCCACAATAAAGGTTTTTGTGAAGTCTGGCGTAACTAAGACTGGTGCTAGGCACATTGCCTCTTTAAGATGTTCAAAGGCCTTAGTTGCTTCAGGAGTCCATGAAAATGCATCTTTCTTCAATAATGTTGTTAGAGGTGCTGCTATTCTCCCATAATTCTTAACAAACTTTCGATAATACCTTGTTAACCCGAGAAATCCTCGCAACTGCTTTATGGTTGTGGGGACTTTCCATTCCTTAATGGATTTAATTTTGTTAGGGTCTACCTTAACACCCTCGTGAGATACAATATGACCCAGATATTCCACCTCTTCTACTCCAAAGAAACATTTGGATGTTTTTGCATATAATTGTTTCTCCTGCAATAGTTTGAGCACCCTGTCAACATGTTGAACATGATCCTTCCAAGACCTGTTGTAGATTAGTATATCATCAAAAAGTACTAGCAAAAATTTTCTAAGGAAGGGTTTGAAAATGGAATTCATCAACCCTTGAAATGTAGAAGGTGCATTGGTAAGGCCAAAAGGCATGACCAAAAATTCATAATGACCCTCATGAGTTCGAAATGCTGTTTTCAGAATATCTTCAGTCTTCATTCTAATTTTATGATACCCTGAACGAAGATCCAATTTGGTAAAATAAATTTCTCCATGTAATTCATCCAATAATTCATCAATCACAGGAATGGGAAATTTATCTTTAATGGTGAGCTTATTGAGCTCCCTATAATCTGGACACATTCGCCATGATCCATCCTTCTTGTGTACCAATACTACAGGAGCAGAGAAATAACTTTGAATAGGTTGAATTATACCCGCCTCTAACATTTCTGCAATCATACGTTCAATTTCGCTCTTTTGGAAGTAAGGATATCTATAAGGCCTGATGTTTGGAGGAACACTTCCCGGAATCAAATGAATAGCATGATCATGATCTTGAATAGGTGGGAGTCCTTTGGGAGTTTCAAACACCTTGGAATGATTGTCCAAGACTTGTTGGAGATCTGCAGAAATAGATGATTTTGATGTTGGAACTTCTAGTGAGCATAATTGTGCAATTATGCCTCGTTGTTCTTTCTTTAGAAGTTTTTTCATGACATTAGAGCTTATTATCCTTCTCGGCTTCCCTTCAATACCCCGTAATTCGACTTCCTTTCCTTCTGAAAAAAATTTCAAGAAAAGTTCTTGAAAATTAAAAGCTACCATCCCCAAAGATTGTAACCATTGTACTCCTAGTACAACATCAACACCTCCAATAGGAATGGAAAGCATTGGACTAGTCAATACATATTCCCCCATGGTTAGCTTGATATTATGGCATTTTCCAGAGCAATTTATAGTTCCTCCATTTGCAACCATCACTTGACATTCTGGTGCTGGGTATAGGAAACAATTCAATTCCTTGGCTACCTTACAATGAATAAAATGATGGGTACTACCTGAATCAATCAACACTATTACCTTTTTCTTCTTGATATGTCCTTCTATCTTGAGAGTTTGAGGAGTGGTAATTCCTGCCAATGCATTACACGATATGGTGAGACTCATTTCTTCCTCTTCTAGGGCTGGTTCCTGGTGTATATCCTCTTCTTGTTCATTTTCTTCTTCCTCTTCACAATCTATGTAAAATAATTTCTTCTCAGCACACTTATGACCTTTAGTGTATTTGCTATCACAACTGTAGCAAAGCCCCTTTTCTCTTTTTTCTTCCAATTGTTGTGGTGTCAACCTTGTAGGTTGTGGAAATCTAGGAGTAGCAACACTTCCCTCTTTATAGAAGTGAGTGGTAGGCTTCATTGTTGCCATAATTTTACATTCAATTTTTCTTGCCAACCTGAATGCCTTCTCCAATGAATCAGGTTCCAAAATGCGAACTTCATGTTGGATGTTATCCTTTAAAGTACCTATGAAGAGATCAATCATGTTTTCCTCTGGAATATCAGTTACCCTTATATTCAATTTTTGGAAGTCCTCAATGTGCTCCCCCATTAAACCTTTTTGTTTGAGATTTATCAATTGGCTAAAGAAGGTGTTGCTCTTTGTATCCTCATAATGTGCTATCATTTCCTCCGTAAAAATTGACCAAGTGACAATTTTTTTACGGGAGAAAAGCCATCGATACCATACAAATGTATTTTGTTCTAAATGTAAAGTTGCAATGCGTACCTTTGTGTGTTTTGCACATTATGGAGATCAAAATATTGCTCCATCTGTAGTATCCATGTTACAGGATCCTTTCCATCAAACTTCCTCATATCCATTTTTGGAATCTGGTGGTTCTTCCCACCAACATTAGATTTTATGAAATCACTATTAACATTTATTTTGTTCTCATCATGAGTTTCCTCTATGTTTTCTGCATTGAAACATTTTTATTGTCCTCCAAACTTTATTAAACCTTACATATCTACTTTTAGATAATTCTTCATGTTTTCCATTTTCTCATGATCTTATCTTCTGTCATCCATCTTAGATTCCATACTGACTTCCATGCCATCTCTTAGATACCATGCCATTTCTTCAAACAATCCATCTTAGATTCACACCATCTATCTCAGATTCCATGTGCCATTCTTCAAACCATCCACCATCTTCTCTCTTAGATTCCACGCCTTTATTGAGACGTCATCTTAGCTTCCATGCCTTTCTTCAAAACTTCCATTTCATTTTTTTTTTTCTCTTTGCCAGAGTGAAATTTGTTGCACTTGCTCTTGTAATTTTGATAGATCATGTTGCAATTCTTCATCTTCATGAGTCATAGTAGACCCTTCTGAAGGCTTAATGGGTGTTGAACTATTTTTACGAGGCATATTTTAGAACCCAATACTGATATGCCCTTGGAATCAATTCAAATTTATTCTTCAAACAAGACTTATGCAATTCGGAAAAAAAATACACACCTTTTTCTTGCTTTTGAGAACTTTTCTGATATTGAGAGTGAATTATCTATATATTTAAAAATCCTAAATATAAATCAGCTTCCTACAATATCCCTCTAATCTTCTTCCAAATACCCTAGTGCAGTTTGATTTGATTCTTCGCATAAATTTATATCCAGTCTTCCTGATGACCTGGTTTTGGGTAGGTTTATAGAAGAACTTGTACAACATATGTCACTGTTTCCTCCTTTGGATCATCGATATCCCAAAAATATAGTCTGTTTACTTGTGGACATTTTACAACATTGTCAAATTAACAGAGATATGAATATTTCAAAGCAGCTGTCTTTGAGATAAATTGGAGAAGCCTCAGAATTCCCTACTTCATGAGATCATATCTCAAAAAATATTGTGCATAATATATCTAAAATATTCTGAAGATGTTCCAGCAGGATTGCTTATCCTTAGCACTCATTCAAAGCAGACC